>RJWT010019612.1:0-18323 GCA_004365215.1 Cuniculus paca | reverse complement strand
GAACAAAACAAAACAAAACATTACTATGTAGAGTCCACTAGTTTACCACAGAATTCAGATGCAATTTAAACAGCTTTCTACATAATTCAAAGTATTTTGTAAGAAAGGAAAAATTAGATGTCAAACAGAACATTTCCAGGTTTTGAGGCCTTTACATCCTAGTCTCATACTCATGTTTTTTAAATTTCCTAATTCCCAAGTTTTGTACTATTTAAAATTGCTTTGCAGGTGATCAAATGATATGACCATTGGATGAATACTATTTCTTAATTATGATAATTTATGATACATGTAGTAAGCTAGTATAAAAATGATTAAGCAAGGTACTCGGTACCCCTTCTGTCTCTAAGACAGAAGCTTTCTTTCTCTCAATAAATATATCCTGCTCATAAAAAAAATGATTAAGCAGAACATATTTTAGAATGATATTGACAATTATTTCAAAGAACTTTTCAATTGCTTAGTTAACACATTTATTTATTTATTTATTTATTGTCTTTTTGAGACAGGGTCTCGCTATGCAGTTCAGGCTGGCCTTGAGCTCACTTTGTGGCCCAGGCTGGTCTCAAACTCAACGATCCGCCTGTCTCAACTTCCCAAGTGCTGGGATTACAGGCGACACCCACCACACTCAGCTTAACACTATCAATTTTAAATTGATAATTTAAAACTAGAATACAAAAGCATAACTGATTACTATTAACTGAAGTACGACCATTTTCATAAGAAACCTAAATATTGCAGTTGGAGGCTAGAAAATCTTTAGTTCCCTTCCAACCCTGAGATTTGATGCCTTATTTTATTTTTTGATGCTAACACTGATGCTACTTTTAATTTTCAACATTGCACAGTTTTCCCAGAGCTTCACTGTCAAACACTTATAGTATTATTTTCATATATTAAAATATCAGTGACATAATATGTTCATGGCTTTTTTTTTTGGACTGGGAATCGAACTCAGGACCTCACACTTGCCAGGCAGGTGTGTGCTGCTGAGCTGCATCGTCAGCTCCTCATGTCTGTTTTCAGTGATGACTTACTAATTGTTTTTCAGCTGGATAATTTGAATCTGTACACACATTTCCATTTTGTTAGGCTGTAGAAAGTCTGGCTTGTTGCCACTCAGCCATATTGTAAAATACCTTCAATTTAGCATCCGGGTTGAGGATCATCTGGGCTAAGTGAGCGATAGCACCTGCGTCCACCACTGTCTGTGCTAACTCTGGAGAATGCTTTGAAATATCACTGAGCGCCGAGGCCACAATCCTTTTCAGGGCAATCTCTGGCTCCTGGATACAGAGCACTAGGAGAGGAACAGCTCCCGCATCCACCACAGCTTGTGACAGTTCTGCAGGTCCAAGAAAAGTGATTATGTGAGTAGGGGTGACTGACCCTCACCCTGACAGACATGGCAAAGGAAAATGGACAGGGTGTGCTTCTCAACACCTGCATCTCAAGTCAGTCTTCCTGGTTTCATAAACCATCTGGGCCACTACTGAACTGAAAAGAACACAGGTCAGTGATGGACTTCCATGTATATAAATGCGCTGGAGGCAAATTAGATTGAAATGGCTTGTTATTTTTTTTTTTGATGAATGCAAGCAGATGTCAGCTGTTTAAGCTCTGACAATTCTGCACTTCTCAATAGGCAAGTATTTTATGCATGGTTTACAACAGAGAAACTTAAAACACCAAAAATTTATTAACTACACTAGGCAACATTTTGTACTATTTATGAGTAAAAATTAACATGAATCTTGTGTCAATAATCTCAATTTTTAAATTTTGTAAGATTTTTAATATTTAAAAAATGCTTTATACAAAATAAAAAGCTTTATACAAAATAAAAAGTTCTTTTTGAAAGAACTTTCAAAAATGAGATTTGCAACTGAGCAACATACTTTTACATGTTTATATAAAATAATAAATTTATCTTAATCATTTTATGTATCTGAAGTTAGGTGAATATATTTTGAATATGCGTTATGTTTCTTATGCCCAAGAATGACAGCTTCAAAAAGAATACATTTTGCATTACAGAGAATGGGAAACAGGCAAGCAGCCCATGTAATATATGTGCAAAGACGTCTCTAAGCACTGTGCAGTGCATCCCTGGCCTCTTCTACTGAATCACATGCACCCATCTCTATGAATTTTTTCTATGTTCTGTTCTTCTTTTCCCAGCTTTTCCTTAGCCATAGATTAGTGTCTTGTCAAGCTAAAATAATTATTTACGTATCAGCCTTTAACTTGAAGAAATGCAATGTGTAGTTTTTCAAAAGATTAGTAATAGTGCACTCTACACAAATATTACCAGATTAGTGCTCACACTTTGTTTTCCTTAAATTATTGTAGTTATCTTAGACATCTCAACACTGTATAAACAGCCTGTTCATTTTTTCATAAGTATTAATGCAAGGTTGCTAGAGGCCAGATCTGCTCAGCGTTGGTGCCAGTGACTCATTCTGCAAGCCAACACTGTGTTCACTAGTAAATGCTTTTTTTAAAATCTAGTATGAGATAAGTTATACAATGAGAAGTTCATATATGATGTTAAGAACCAAAGATAGATAAGAAGACAATGTGGGTTTTATTTCAAAGAGCACAATAGAAAGACTGGGATATCAACCTGGCAGTGTAACAGGTTCATCAGGAATGATGCTACGACTGGACAGCAGGCAAAATGTTTCCCTCCCTCAGCCAGTCTCTCCCTCCCAAGGGAAAAAATCAGAAGGGTAAAGTAATTTCTAAATATGATACTCATTTTCACTAGTGTATCCTTCCCCTTTCCCCATTGCAGCTTCTGCTGGTGTTTCTGTACAGGCCCTCTTGGTGTCGCCCAGAAGCCTTTGTCAGCTGGGGCTCGGGCTTGTGAGCTCATCTGTAGGCCAGCTACACAACCTCAGTCACCTTTCTCAACCTCAGGTTTAAAGCTTATTCCTTTAAAATGACCTGGGCAATATGGTATGGACAGGTGGACATGGAAAGGTGGTATTATTTCTATTTTTAATTCTTGAAGTCATAAAGGAGGAAACACTCTAGAGGTTATATAAGAAAATTCAGAGAAGAATTCCAAGAAATTGATAAACCCTAAACAGCCTGCAGTGGAGGCGGGGTGAGGATCTAAACCCGTATTACTAATTTTGTTGCTCATAATTGGGATGTAGGAGGGAAGAACTGGAACAAAACTGAACGATTCTGAAAACTCATAAAGAGGAGTCAAAATGAAGACACTTTCCAAAAAAGAAAAAAGGAGACAAAAAAATATGGATTCACACACACATCGTAAGTTAGAAATAAAAAGCTTCTGGAACTCTAATTTATTTAACTTGATGGCTTTGTAATTTAATAACACTGCTTTTAACTCTGGTTTCTAAGCCCTACAAAAGTTTTTTTTTTTTTGGTAGTGGCACTGCACTCATGACCTCATGCTTGCCAGGCAGGTGCTTATGCCACTGAGCTAAATCCCTGGCTATTTTAATGTTTCATTAAAAAATATAAGAAAGTCACAAATTAACCATTTCTTTACACTTGGGTGGCACTATTTATCAATTTAAACAAACATTTACTGTTTCACAGTTCCTGTGGGTCAGGAGAGCTTCAGGCTCAGGGCTGCTCAGCTACAATCAAGGTTGTCAGCTGGATTTAGCGCCCTTCCGAGCACTCACGGCAGTGTGAGGAGGAATCCTCAGTTCTTCACGTGGGCTTCTGAACAGGATGCACTTGATGAGGCGTCCCACAGAGAGAGTAATCCAAAGAAGAGGACCCAAGACTGATCCCGAGAGTGTTATAATCTGACCTCGGCAGTGGCATGCCATCGCTTCTGTTATAGTTTCCTGGTAGAGTGGGGAAGATACTCCCTAAGGATGTGAATGACACCTGATAGGCATCAGTGGAGGTCCTTGTGGAGTCTGACTACTGTCAAGGCTTCTGAGAGGCAATGACCACAAGTAACAGTGACCCACATTAGCTGTAATTTGAGCTGAGTGACTGGCATTTCTAGTCACAAACAAGAGTAAGAAAAGCATGAAAAGGCAATTTGTGTATTATGAAAAAGTCTCATGTGACAGTTGTCTCACATTCACAAATGTCATTTTTTCCTGTGCTCATTATTTCCACCTTATTTTCTTCCACCCAATCTTTAAAGTCATTGGTTTAACCATAATACATGGGTTGAGTATTTGAGTGCTCAAGTGTTTACATATATACATTGACTTTGAGGACAATAATTCTGGATCCTTTAAAAAGTCAAGCAAGAAAGGTGGCCCTACAGGCCAGGGAGAATCAGGAAGGAAGCTACGCAGCCCACCATGTGCCAGCAGTGGCCCTGGCAGCCAGGGAGAACCAGGAAGGTTGCTCCACAACCCCCCAAGTGCCAGCCGGAGTGTGGGCTGGGAGAAAAGAACACTCCCCCGCCCATTGCCCCTGTAAGCAAGCAGCTGATTTGGAGGAACACAGGCTAAGATGATAACAACTAAAGTAAAGAAACAACCTAACACTTTTATTGTCTGATCGACTTTGCAAACCCAAAGCCAGTAGCCTGAGTAACTATTTAGAGGTTAACAATATGCAATATAATAACTATGGTAGATTTCTTACTGTCTTATCACTATTTTGCTTCATTTTATTGTTGTTTTATTCCCTTTAAAATAAAAAAAAGTCAAGTGAGTCAAATAGGACAGTGTATGTTTTGCATTTAAAGATTGTTTCAGAGCTACAAAACTTCATCAGTAAAAAAAAAAAAACAAAAACTTCATCAGAAATGTTCAGTCTAACTAGACGTGGTTGCACACGTCTGCAACCGCAGTTACTCGGGGTGCTGAGGCCAAGTTTCTCAAAGATTACCTTTGTATTTTACAATGTTCCCTCTGTGAAGGGCAGGATCTTGCTGGCTCCTGAGATGCCACTGAGATATCATTTCTACTGCCCTGGCTTCTTTTTAATGCTAATCTTTCTAGCAATCTTGCTCTCCTTTGCTCCAACTTTTCAGTTGTTTCCTTTCTGATAAAATGATACTTTTATTATTATTTTTTTCTTTTTACAAAATGATAGTTTTAAAATGAGTTGTTGCTCCTGGTTTTCATTATAAACCTGGCTGAAAGCATCCAGAATTACCCATGCCACAATCTGATGGTTGGGCTGCCTTGAAATTTCTTCCACCAGATTAATCAGTCCATCAGCTTTAATCTCAGTCTCCTGCAGAGCCTCAGGAAATGGGCAAAATGTAGAAAAATTTTCTGCCAGTACACAATACATGTAGCCTCAAGTCCAACTGCCAGTGGAGTCCTTATTCCGAACTGAAACCTCCTGAGCTTTTGTTATAATCTCCCATCAATCTTGGCCTACAGCATTCTATGGCTTCAGTAACCCAGCATCTCCAAATTGTTCCAAACTCATTCCATGAACCACTTCCAAAAGCTTCTAAACCTCATGGTCACACAGTCACAGCAATAACCCCACTCCCAATACCCAATATTCCTTAGTCAATTTCCCACTGCTGACCACAATAGCCAGCACTCACAATTTAAAAAGAGGGGGAGTTTATTTTGGCTCACAGTCTCAAAAGCTGCAGTCCTTATATGGTCAGTGGGCTTCGAGGCAGAAATGGCGAGTAGAAGGGTCTGGGGAGTGGAAAGCTGCTCACATCATGGTGGTCAGTGAGGTTCTTTTATTAAGAGTGATCTTCAAAGCAGGCTTTTAGGGTAAGCATGAACTCTTTCATCACTCAGCTTTTGTCAACCTGCCTTCCATGGGTTTATGAAGTTTAGTTCCTCCTCCAATATCATAAACTTACTGATTTACAATTTTTTTACAGAGATGGGGTTTCACTGTTTTGCCCATACTGGCCTCCAAATGACAATCCTCCTACCTTGATATTCTTCAGCCTCACAAGTAGCTTACTTTACAGATGCATACCTGGCTAAATACCATAAACATCACAACATGCTCTTCGATATTCAATATTCACACTAAGATCTTTCATTAGCTGAGTACTTACCAAATGCCCAGCACAGGTCTAAGGGCTTTACAAATGTTACCTTCATCATCCTCACAAAACATCTCTTAAGTAATTACCATAGGTTACCCTCTTTTGAAAATGGGTAAGCTAAGGTTGACAAAGTTTAAAGACCGTGTCCAAGGTTACGCAGCAGCTAAGTGATAGTACTTGGACTCATGCTTATCTGCTGCCTAATGCCACAGTGCTTTTAACCACTTGGTTGTGTTGCTACTTTATCCCCTACCCCATGACAGTAGAGCAGAAAAGATCTTTTGTTGATGTTTAAACTGCAGTTTGTTGATTGCTATTGAAGTTGATTTTTTTTTTACATGTGACTGTTAAAAAGAACTCCATTTTCTTAGTATGCTATTTGTTCTTAAGCAACTTCTATAAAATGGTGGGATGACTCTGTTTTCCATGTATTTCTTATACATTTCTTATTCATGTGTGTGTGCCAGCACAGCCTTTTCCCAAGAAGCCCCAGTCCCATCCTAATGACTTCACTAAGATCCCAATTCTTAGGAGAAAACGGCTCTTCTCCTCCCAGCCCAAGAGGAGTGGAACACAGTTTCTACAGTCATGTCCGAGTCTTCACTCACTGCTGTGGTGTGACTCCTCACTGTCTTAGAATGCTCTCACGAAAGCACAGACCTAATGACCCCTTTGAGAGCTGAACACCACAATAATTTTTATAACTGAACAAATCTACCAAGGTCTTTGAGACTCAAACCTGATCCCACATGCCCATGGTCTGCCACACCCTTTTCCTACCCGTCTTTAAATGTCTCTTCTGCTCAGATTAAGACTGAATGTATAGGTATTTTGTGGATATGTGATCCAAACAACTTGGCTGTCCTTTAAAACTGATCTCTCGTAATTTATAAAAACATCCTTAAAAGCCCATCTACAGTAAAGTTGAAAAATTGGACTTACTTAAATTTTCCAACATGCTCCCTTACCTGCATTATGTCTTGAAACATATCCAAGGGCCCAGGCTGCAGCCTCCTTGACTCCAGGGTCGAAGTCTTCCAAGCATATCACCAGTGCCTCCAGCGCTCCACAGTCAACTATGGCCTGCGCTCGCTGAGGAGAATGCTTACCAACGGCTCTCAACACAAAGGCAGCAGCTTTCTTGTAGAAACGCTAGCAGGGTAAGAGAGTCCAAACTCAGGATGAACTGTGCACTCACATACACAAAATACACAGTAGAACAAAAGGAACATTAAAATGAAGCTCAACTGCTTTTTAATACAAAAGTTGAAAAACATTCTGTAAAGTCATTTTGACTATTTTATAGTCAATTGCTTCCATTCAGTAACTAAACTAAAAACAAAGTCAGTTTTAAATTACATTTCAAATGTTTTATTCTGAAGCACGCACTTAAAAATTCTACAGAATAAAATATAGTGATATTCCATAAATTCATAAATTAATGGAACTTTATGCACCTGCATTACGCTGATAGGTACTGTTTGATCCATGGGTACTCTTGAATTATTAGCATTGCAACTAAACTCTCTGTCAACTGATGAGTTCATTTTCTTTACTTGCCCTCAGTGGCTAAGTATAGTATCATAATCTCAACTAATTTTTCCAGTGTCCCGAGTTATCCCAAAATGATAGCCTTGTTCCATCACATAAAAATAAAAGTAAAGCATTCATGAGATATTTTTAAACTTCTGGCAAATAAATAAGCTAGAAAGGGATATAAACTATTTGTCTCCTCTAGAAATGTATTTTTAAGAAGAGAAAAGCAAATTATCATTATGTGAATTTTTAAAACTGGTTTATATTTTCTATACATAAATTTTATCTGATTAAAAATGAGAAAATGAAACTTACATACGAGTTTCTCTTCCTATTGTTATAAAAATTAAATTTATAGGAATATTTTGATTGTAACACAACTGTTTTATGGTTAAAATGACACAGTAATAGTCTCATAACCCTTTTAATAAAATCCAATTAATCTAGTTTACATTCTGAGTTCCTTTTTTTTATAGTGACTACAAAAAAAAGTGACAAGGTAACTAACCCTAGAACACCTGCTTTGGAAGCCTTCTATTAGGCTTAAACAGTGATATAAGAAGAATTATAGGAGAGAGAGAAAAAAAAGATGTATTTTTAACATGTTATATTTTTTAAAATGCATGTTACCACTATAAGAAATATGCTACCTTAATACTAATGTTTTGATGAGGTATATTGCTTTTAGTTTTTTAAAATTATAGCAATAACTCAATTTCCACTAATTTCTTGTAAGAATTAGTACAAAATTTTCAAGTAACTTTCCACAGATTTCCTTAATTTGTATAAAAATAATGGTAATACATTTACTACCATTACTTTGAGCTAATTGGGCCTTTTTTTGGAAGAACTGTCAAATTTACACTTTACAGGTTTCAACAGTTACTGCTAACTACAGTTTCTATAATTCACTTTCCACTTTTCTTTATCCTTTTTACTTCTTCCAAATTTCTAACATTCCTCTCTCCTATTCACCATGAAAAGAATCGCCTTTAAAAAAGCAAAAGCAAAACCACAGTACTTTGCACAGCATGAAGAGGAGACTAAAACTAAAGCTCAGAAATGATTTACAGGCTGGCAGGGTAAAGAGATAGAAACTTGAGAATAATGCTCTGCATTCTCAATGACTCCTCACTTTTCTGCCTAGTAGTTTTTGAGGACCTTCTATGTGAGACACAAAAACACAGACCCTGTCCTCAAAAGGAAGCGCTAAGAATCCAGGAGGAAGGATGTGTAACACTATTAAACAAAAAATACCTACAACAAAAATAAAAGCTTTGGTGCTCCTTGTGGAAGCATTAGTAAATGATTCTTGAATTTATAATAAAATTTTGCACACTTAAGTTTTATATCTTTTTTTGGTTTGTTTTATTTCTTAAATTCTGGTAAAATACATACATTGCAAAAATGTAGTATATGCCTGTAATCTCAACACTTGGGAGTCTGAGGCAGGAGGATCGCTGCGAGTTCGAGGCCAGCCTGTGCTACAAAGTGAGTTTAAGGCCAGCCTGAACTCTTTAGTGAAATTCTGTCCAAAAAGACAAATAAAAAAAAATAAAAATAAAGTGCATAATTCAGTAATATGTAATGCATTTGAAGTGTTGTACAAGCATCACTACTATCTAGTTCTAACATATTTTCATCACCCCACAAAAAATCCCTTATAGCCAGGTGTGGTGGCACATGCCTGTAATCCCAGCACTCAGGCGGCTGAGGCAGGAGGACTGTTCCAAGTTCAAGACCAGCCTGGGCTACAAAGTGAGCTCAAGGCCAGCCTGAACGGCATAGCGAGACCCTGTCTCAAAAAGACCCCCTCCAAAAAAGTCCCTTTTAAATTAAGCAGTCCCCCTATTCTGCTTCTTTCTCCCAGAAGAATCACCAATGTGCTTCTGTCCCTGTGGATTTCCACATTCTGTATATTTCATCTAAACAGTAACCTGTAATACAGGTCTTTATAGTTTGGGTCTTTCACTTGGCATAAGGCTTTCTAAGAGTCATCCATGTTGTAGCATTTACCAACGCATTACTCCTTTTTTATGACTGCATAATAGTTTGTTGTATGAATACACAACAGTTTGTTCATCCACTCATCTATAGAGGGACTTGGGTTCCTTTCCCCTTTTGGCTAATGTGAATAATGCTGCTTTGAATACTTGCGTACAAGTTGTTTTTGTGTGTTTGTTTTCTGCAGGATTAAGAATTTAAAAAACAGTGCTGTGCCTGCTGGACAAGTACTCTACCACTGAGGTACATCCACAGCCCTTGTTATTTTTGACACAAGGTCTCACTGAGTTGCCCATTTGGCCTTGAGCTTGCGATTTCCATGGCTCAACCTCCTGAGCAGCTAGGATATTATGATAAACTAGCTGAGTAGAATCAACAGTCCATGACCCTATTTAAAAGGATTCTTAATCAAAAATGGTACTATGTAGAAATGTAGAATAGCACCATATAGGAAGGAAACATTTCGGGGTACTTATAGACAGTGTCAAATAGTGTAGACGTGCTTGTTTAGTTAGTGAAAACTGCTTTAGCAAACCTTCCACTAAGCACATTTTCTCCCTTTTGGTTGCTTCTCTGCCCCTTGCTTCAAGGCTGTCTCTTGATGCAGTACCAGAGTTCATTTGCATGTAAGACTGCTGAAAGCAACTCTTTTGTTTGGCTAAGGCCCTACAGTCTTCCCTAAGACTGATCCTATAACTTTAAAATTCCCATATACAAAAATCCTGCTTAGTTTGCAATTCCCTAAAAATGTTTAAATCAACCATCTCTTCACATTAACAAAGACTGTATATCATTTCCCAAACAAAATACCCTAAAGATATTATGCATAGTTCTGAGACTTTAAGAGTATATCAACATCTTAATAATTATAAAGCCTACAAGTTTACAACTGTGCACAAACTATCAATTTTTTAAAACTCTAAAACAACATATTAAGTTTTTAAAAAAAATAAAATCTTACATTCTGCTCTGCCAATGAATAAACAAGTTGTGGAAGGATGCCCCCCTTTACAACTGCTTCTGCTAAGTCATCACTGTAATTGGCCAGTCTCCCAAGAGCCAAAGCTGCTGTCTGCTGAATTGCTGGGACCACGTCGAGAAGAAGAGGCCTCAGCAAAGATATTACACCTGGGATAAGTTTTGAAAAGCAGAAATAAGCAAAATTTAAATTAAAAAGCAAACATACAATTCAATGTATATATGTAGACAAGAAAAGTAAGGGTAAAAGTCAATAAAAACAAAAATGTCCACTCAAATCTAACGGGATATTTAAAGCATCTAATGGACGAAGACATAAAATCATACAAGTTGGAGTTATCAAATAGGCAACATAGCATAGAAATAAACTTTTTGGAGGTGGCAAAGAGTTAAAATCTCTGATTCAGCAAATAAATATCTATGTGACCTGACAGAGTTGTAAGAAGAAATGTAGAGGAGGTAGAGTATACACTGTAATGCACAGACTCTGGCCAGCAGGAAAGGGGGCAGGGGAGGTTCCCCTAAGAGGGTTTGCAAATCCTTTTAAGGTTTATTCCCCTTTCTTCTCAATGAAGCCTTAAATGTGGTCCTCTCTCTGAATCCAACTGAGTGTACACTTTATTTTGGAAATTTTACCATGATCTGTCTGAGAGCCAAGGGAGCTAGGAGGGAAATTCAGCTAGGGACTCACACTCACAAAAAGGCTGCATGAATAATATTGTCAATAAATCCCTTGAGATATAGAAGTATACTGTCTTACTGCCTTCATAATAGTCATCCTAGGATTGAATATGTAAGAGGAATATCACAACAGTAAGAAAAGTAACATATTTATCAAGCATTTATCATATCCAAGCCCTGTTCCATGGAATTTTTCTTATATTAATTCACTTAACTTTCTTTTTCACTTAACTTTCATAACCAAAGTAGATTCTATTACTATATCTATTGTACAAAGAAATTGAGGTTGAGAAAGGTTAAGTGGTTTGCACAACTAGTAAATGGTAAAACAAGATTGTAATTCATACAATCTTTACTGATAATTATTAAACATTATGTACTGGAAACTGAAGGGACAGGGAAAAAGATACCAATAATAATTATATTTTTGTTATTTTACTAGATATTGCAACTCTGCACATTACCTTTGCTTACTAGAAAGTATGCAAAATAGTCAACTGCTATTTCTGCTTTGTTGATGCTGTTTAGAGCTTAAGGTCACAAGAAAGGGAGTGACACAATTCAAACTGGAACAAAGTACCCCTCAATTTTCTAAACTTAATGTACACCAGTGTATTACACTCATTATTTCATGTCTTTAAAGCCATATCTTGATGATACATAAAAACAAATATTATTATACTGTTTCATCATGTTATACCCAGAAACATTTAAAATAGAAATAAACGAGAGGAATTCAACACGGCTGAATAGAGGAGGAGCCTCATCGGAGCTACCCAGAGAAAATCAACTGAAACACGGGTGACTGGATGAAAGGCAGGGACATACATCCTGATGCCAAAATCGAACTGCAATAAGAGACTTGTAGATCAAACAAAACATAGACATAGACCTTTATAAAATGGTGAGGCAGCCCACAGGGCTGCCGGTGGGACTGCAGCATACATGTGGAGAAGGAACCGCCATTGTGGGAAGTTTCCAGAAAAACTGATGGACTGAAATAGTGTGGCTAATTCAAGTCACACAGGACAGAGCTGGGATAAAAGGACCCTTGTCCCTTTTGCCTTGCTCCAAACAGAGGAAGCTGTAGCCTGGCAGCAAATTTCACTAGCACACACGGAGGAGCGACCAGGAGCCTGCTGCCCCTGAAGGGCTGTCAGGCTTTTCCTTCTTGCTTGTTTCCTGTGCCGTAGCAGCTGAGTGGAACCTCTAGTGACACCAAGGTTAAGGATGGCAGTGGTGGCGGTGAAGGTGGTCAGCGCGACTCCTCCTGCCCTGTGGCCAGCTGTGTGAAAGGGCTGGCGGGACAATGAGTGGAAAGTCAGCACTCTTGCTGTGAGAGAGGAGAGACAAGAGTGACTGAGACTGAGCAGACTTGGGCCATCTCCATGGTGGCATCAAGATCAGTGAGCCCGGCAGCAACACCCCTGACACCACCCATGTCCAGAGAGACGTGGGAGAGGAGATGCGCCACTGGGTGTGGAACACAGGGGGCTGGGTGAGGACCAGGAGGAGCCACAGGACTGGGAACGGTGCTGGGCCTTCTCTGTCAGAGGGCACCACTGCAGTAAAGAGCGAAGCAGAGACAAGTAGGGAAGGAGATGAGGGCAGGAGACCGAGGGACAGCTAGAAAGCTGCCCCCACATCCAGAGGCTATGATCAGCCCTGCACCCAGCATGAATCCCACTGCAGACTTGGTGGGGTTACCCAGCAGACTTTTGGTCTCTGACTTGGACACTACCACAGAACTGTGGACACCAGAGGAACTGCTTGGAGTTTTGTTGTTGCTGCTGCTGTTGTTTTGATTTGTTTTTTCTTTTTTTCTTCTTTATTTCTGTGTGTTTGTTTCATTTTCCTTTTTCTGTCTGGGTTTTTTGGGGGGAATTGTTTAGGTTTTTACTTTTATTCTTTGTTTGGCTTTTTTCTCTATCTCCTTAAATTTCTTTCTGATATTTTGATGTTTTCATGTCAGTGAACCTCGTCTCTAGTATTTCTGGTTCACTTTGATATTCTTTTGCTTTCTCCTTCATTTGTTTTCTCCTGTTCTGTTCTACAGCATCTCAAAGCTTAAGAGATCATCCTTTGTCCTTCAGCCTTGTTTCTACATTTCTCTACCTTTATCTTTGTTTTGTCTATTATCCTGCTGAAATTTTCCTCCCAAACGATAAAATCACGCTATTAAGATGAAACTTACTGGCTACAAGTTCCTGGTCCATGTTGGATTTTGTTATATAAATACAGATTTTGTTCCTTTAGTTAAAATTACCACAGTCTGTCAGTTTCTATGCTGTGCTTCATGCTATTCTTACTACTAACTGTCCTATTCTAGCCAGGATGTCACACTGTTGTAATCAGTTGTTTCCCCTTGTATGACAACACTGGGATTCTCTGTGGTCATAACTATCATCATAGCTCAGTACCAAAGAACTGTGAGGTGAGCCAACTAGCAACTTTTCATCCCTAATAAACCAGGATGATAGGATTTTGGGACAGACAACCTTGAGTGGACCAAAGACAAGTTCAGGGGACAATGAGATAGGAGAAATCAAAAGCTACCTACCTGGTTTTTCAGAAATGGTAGCCATAGAAGTAAAAACAACAGATGCATGAGGCTATAGAGAAAATCAGATGGAAAATAATCTCTCAGCCTCAAAGAGATGATCAAAATGAAAAATTTCCTTTCATTTTGAAAGGAAAGTCTGCTGGGTAACCCCACCAAGTCTGCAGGGGGATTCATGCTGGATGCAGGGCTGAATTTAGAGTAGACATAGATAAAATAGTGAATTTAGAGTAGACATAGATAAAAAAAAAAAAGGAGCTCAGGACAATGATGGAAATAATGAATGCCCAACACAGGAAAGAAATGGGATCCATGAAACAGATTCAAACAGATACCCAGAAGATTAAAAATTCCACTGAAAGATAACCCACTTGGGACACCTTCTGTCTCTCAGATAGAAGCTTGCATTCTCTCAATAATATATTCTACTCCTAACCTCCACTGTTCCTAAAATTCATTCTTCAATTTTAGACAATATGAATTCATACCAGACATACAGTAGGTTAGGAGTTTCATTCCTCTTTATCATTTGGAAGTCTTCCACCAAGATCATTGGAAGGAGGTAAGAGTATGCTTTTGTTTTATAGACTCTGGACTGGGACTCGTTTAGGTAACAAATTTTTATGCTTCAAATTTTGCTTTTACATTGCCCATTGCTTATAATTACTTATGCTTTGTCTTTGCCCACTGCTTATAATTGCTTTGTCTCTTAAATAGTTTTGTTAAAATGAAGATCTATCTAAGTTAAAACATGGGGCATTTATAAGGTTTTGTTTTTGTTCAAGTTGCATTGAAACTAGTTACTAAATTTACTGGTACTCCTTGCTCGACTTTATTTAGACAATAATGTGAGAGAGAATAACATTAAAATACCCATGGTAGACTTTTAATATAAACTTCTGTAACAAGGGTTTTAAATAAAATCTAGCTGAGACTTAGAAAATACACATGTCTATAAGAAAACCAGGGCTCCTTCCACCACTTAAATAGTACGAGGCTCATGGTCAGCCTCAAAAACTTGGAGGACAGGTTTCACTGGGACAGACTGGCTCTGATCCTCCTCTACACTCTAGAGGAAATGGCAAGGCTATTCTGCTTCAGTTTCCTTCCTTTGGCTTTACTTGTAATCCTTTACCCCACTTTGTACTTTCCTTTTTAGAGGCATGTAAAATTAGAAAGAAAAGACTTATGGACTGTTCCAACCTTTTCCTCCTAATTTAAGCCCATAGAAAATGAGAGCTTGCCAACGCTGAAGACAGGAAAGTCATCTTAGATGAGGGGCGCATACTCTGTCACTGGATCAGATGAGACACTGGCATTTTGCCCATCCAGGAGACCACACATAAAAGCTATATCCCAGCTTAGTGTTCTGGGCAACAGTATCCCTTGGGAGACTGAACCAGAGACCCAGTGGAAAGAACCGACCTCTGGGTGAGACCAGAAGGAGCTATTTCCAAAAGCAGCGCACTTACAAGACTAAAATACAGTTAGACTGAGAAGCCTCTCCAACCTTTCAAGTTGTAGACTTCAGAACCTTTATTGTAAATTTATAGAGCACTAGGTAATGATCTTGCTCAGGCTTTTAACTATGCCTTATAGAACTTTGACAAACAGTAGTTACTTTTTTTTTATTTAACTTTTTTGCAGCACTGGGGATTGAACTCATGCCACTGAGCTAGTTCCACAGCCCCTAAACAGTGGTTACTCTTCCAGTAAATTAAGAGTGCCCACAGCAGCTGCCACTCAAAAAGCAGAAGACAGGCTTCCCCAGCATCTGGTTTGGTGAATCCCCATTGAAGCCAGTGGCCAATGGAATCAATGGAATGTTGACCAGATAGACAGCTGGATTCCTTTCTGGAGACTGACCTCTGGTTATCTGGGTCAATAGGTGCTGAGGACAACTGAGGGTTCCTGGCCAGAGCAACTCTCTGGTGGACACCCAAAGACTCCTCAGTGGAAATTGGCTCATGACCACAGAAAATCTCCACTTACCTATCTACTTATATTTCTCTGCTAGTAAACTAAAGATGTTCCCTAAACTTTTCATGCAGTTAGACTACCTCTCTCAGAAATTAGGCTGAGGCAGCCTGCAACAGCTGTTAGCATTTCAAAGAAACTAATAGGGAATGATTTGTATTTGTGCCTTATATATGTTAAAAAGAGATTTCCATCAACCTCTTCTGTGTGCTTAAAATACTGATGTGCCTTTACTAACAGATAAAATGTAATTGATAGATGATAAATAAGTTTAACCTGTGAGCTTCAAATAAAGCATAGTCATGTCCCACTGCTAGGAAAGATTGCCCAGGTAATTAGATAGAGGACACAAATGCCTTGGAGACTTTGCTGGAGGGCCCATGGTGGAGTTCCTCAAATTTATTTGTTATCTTTATCCTTTTCTGAGAGAATCTCCTTCACAGAACAGCCAGAGAAGTGCTCTAATTCACCTTTTTACAATAAACAAAAAGCAATAGTTTATTATAAAGTTATGCTTTCTTCTTTAAGCATTACTGTCACAACTGGGCTCACGGAAACAAAGTTCATGAACTACCTGAGAAGATAAGATTGCACGCCAGTTCGAGGGTGAATAGGCTGACTGAATTTATCTTCTACTCTTTCCAGAGGGCATCCACCTGCCTTGGAGTAGAATCAACCCAAGGGATGCCTTGAGGACATTTATCAAATAGGAATAAGAAAGGGACATCTTAATTATCTCCTTTTTTGCATAGTTGGTTAACTCAATGTCAAAGTTTCATGCACTACAGCGTCAGAGACATAGCTCAGTGAAAAATCCTGAGTTTAAGTCTCCTACCATTATGCCTGGCTTTTTACATTACAGGCATAGGCAACTCAATGTCAAAGCCCCTTACTCCTTTGGAATGCATTCTTAAGCACTGGAAGATGTTTGAACCTTCCATGTTGAAAAAGAGCTAACCAGTGGGGATCTGGCTCAGTGGCCTAAGCGCCTGCCTAGCAAACATGAGGTCATGAGTTCAATCCCCTGTGCCGCAAAAAAAGAAAAAGAAAAAGAAAAAAAGGCATCTGATATTTCTCTGCACATGTGTGTGGTCTACCTACCCCATAGAGCCAACATGGAATGCAGAGGGAAGTATTAATTATGATGTTCTTTTACAACTAAAATCATACTGCAATAAAGAGGAAAAATGGTTAGAATTGCTTTATGTTGAAACTTTCTTTACAAATAATTCGTATTTATGCTCCAGGTATAATTATAATCCTTATGAGACTACCCCCCATTCATAGGTACCCCCTTTCTTTCTTTCAGTGCCTTAAAGCAAGTTAAGCTAGAAATTGGAAAATTTTCAGATGACCCTGATTAATACATCAGTGTCCTTAGAGGATTTACTCAAACCTATAAACTAGATTGAAAAGATGTAATGTTAATCTAAAACTTCGAGTAAGAGACAAGTAGCATTGCAAGCTGCTATTGCCTTTGGAGATGAATATCATATTGTTAATTTTAAAAGGCCAGAAGAGAGCCAGGGGAACCAGTATCCACTGGTGCACAAGCAGTTCCCACCCAAGACCTCAACTGGCCCAACAACAAAACAGGAGATTGGAACAGGAGACATTTTCAAGTGCAGTTTTGCTCTATAAAATCCCTAGAAAAGACAGGGACATTGACAACCCACTCGGGGCCCCTTCAGTTTCTCAGACAGAAGCTTTCTTTCTCTCAATAAATATATTCTGCTCTTTAAAAAAATTCCATTGAAAGTATATGCAGCTGATTGAACAAGGTGAGGACAGACTATCAGATCTAGACACAGGATTGCAGTAAGTGATCATGAAACACAGATTTCTTAAAACTAGCAAGGAACATAAAAATGTCTATCCAGCCAGGTGAATAGTGCCAGAGGAAAGAGACCCCTCCAATGCCTCTCCCCCACCTTGGAAACCCACGTGAGCAGCAAAGGCGGTGAGAAGCCTCCTCCATCACCGCTGTGCCACCAAGGGAACCCAGGTGAGCCATGCCTTCCCTACTGCCACAGCTGAGGTGAACTGCATGCGAAGGACCAGAGACCAGAAAAATGCCAGTGACACAGTAGGACTCCAACCAAGGTACACAGGATGAACCAGTGAGACCAGTGGTGTGAAAAGTCTGAAATAACAATAACAATATTAGCCAACAGGTGACTGAGGCCTGCACCAGAGTGGCAACCAGCTCAGGAAGAAACCAGGGCTTGGTAATGGGTCCTTGTCTCTTAATTTTTTTTCCAATTCTTCATCTTCCTTTTATTTTTTTCTCCTTCTTTCTTTTGCTCTTTTTTTCCTCTCTTTCCTAAACAACTGGGGAGAACTTCAAACACAGAAAAGTTATATATCTCCCAAACCCAGAGGCCAAGTTTAGATAATCCCTTGAATATTGTTTCATTGTTTCTTTTCTAACCCCTTCTCCAGTTTTCAAAACCTTGTGAGATCATTTTTTGTCTAGCAGCCTTGCTTCTACTTCCTTCCCATGTATCTTTTAGACACTATCCTCCCTAAATTTTCCCACCAGAGGGTAAAACCACACTACCAAGGGAAAACACTTTGCATACAAATTTCTAATTTATG
>RJWT010019611.1:0-18321 GCA_004365215.1 Cuniculus paca | reverse complement strand
CTGAAGCTTGCTTTGTTTTTCTATTTCAATTCCTATAGAATTTTGTTTTACACTTGACCTGTAAAAATTATATTCATATTTAAATTATGGTATTTCACTCTTACTAAAAGTATCCTATTTTCAAACTAAATAATTTCTCAGATACAAGTGTCACCCATGTTAAAAGGGGTAAACTGAGGCACAGAAAAATTTTTAAGGATTTTTTAAAATTAAGCATATTGGTGCATTTTAGGTACACATAATAATCACATTCATCATAGGGAATTTGTATGTGTACAAGATAAACCTTGATTCATTTCCCTACTCTCCTTTCAATACCCTTCCCCTCCTTATTTATAAAAGCCTTCTTTCCATATTTTCCTTCTTTTCTCATTATTTCCCCTTCATTCCCTTCCCCCTACCCCATCCCTGGTTTCCCCTTCTCATTTGAATATTTTCTTCCTATTTCACAATATCTATTATACATTTTAGTCCTTATTTACACTTTCTGATTCTCACACCAAAGAAACAATGTGGTATTTACACATGTGTATCCAATTTATTTCACTTAAGAGTATGATTGCAAAGTTCATCCATTTACCTAAAAATGTCTCAAGCTTATCTTTCTTTATGGCTGAGTAGCACTCCTTTGTGTTAAAAAAAAAAACAAAAACAAAAAAAAAAACACATCTTTATCCATTCTCTGGGCAATGGGCATGTGGGCTGTTTCCAAGATTTCACTATTACAAACTGTGCTACTATAATCATGGGTGTGCATATATTGCTGTGGTATGATGCACTTAATTCTTTGAGGGAGATACCAAAAAGGGAACCAGCTTGGTGTTATGATTCGTATCTAGGTGGCCCCTCAAGCCTCTCATAGTCCTGGAAGCAGCTGAATCTAGCATTTGTGATTGATTCGTTGTCTAGTGCTGGGATTGGTGGTGTGAGTCCTGCACCCATGCAAGGGTGGAGCCGACATTCAATGTAAGGTGGGGAAAGAGGCCTGTTTTTCCCTCTTTTGTGGGGTTTGCTCCTGCTGTTCGCAGCCGCTATGAATGTTCCCTTAGCCACGCCACCCTGCCTTGGAACCAGCTGAGTATGGAGTGAAACCCCCAAAACTGTAAGAAATAAACCTCTCCTTCCTTCACTTTCAGCACCAGGTATTTTGTCTCAATAAGGTGAAAAAAATTGCCAAGACTCTGGCTCTAATGGAACTTCTGGTTTTAGTATTTTGAGGAATCACCACACAATGATGTCCACACTGGTTACACCAGCCTACACTCCCACCAACAGTGGAAAAGGGTTCCTTTTTCTCCAAAGCTCCACTAGTCTTTTGTTCCTGGCTGATTTCTTGATAACCATCATTCTTTGTGAAATAAGATGGAATCTCAGCATTGTTTCAATTTACATCTCTTGAATGACCAATAATGTTGAACATTTTTTCATATATTTGATTTCTATTTCTATTTCTTTTTTTTAACTTCTTTTATTTTAAAGAGAATAGGACAAAACAAAACAAAACAAAACAGAATGAAAAAAGCGAAAGAAAACAGAATAGAGTCAAACATAATATAGCATTTCAAAACAGAACACTGCAAGCTATACAGGTTTTCAAGACATAACAACAGGAGATTAACAATGGTTACCCATCTGAGAAATTTCTCTTCATTTCAGATGCCCATTTTTGGATTGAATCTTTAAATTTGGAAGGGGGCCTGTTTTTTTTTTTTAGTTCTTTATATATTCTAGGTATTAGTCCTTTGTCTAAGGAACAGGTGGAAAAAATTTTTCCCACGTTTTGGGTTGTCTCTTCACTCTGTTGGTGGTTTCTCTTGCTGTGCAAAAGCTTTTTACTAAGATGAGAACCAAGTTGTTGACTCTTTATGATAGTTACTATGTGAGTGGAATTTAGTTCATAAAATCTTTGCCTACACCAATATCTTCAAGAGTCCAACCTGTTCTATCTTCCAGCAGGTTTAATGTTTCTTTGTTATTATTTAGATCTTTGATTCATTTTAATTTTAGTTTAGGGAATGATGATAGACATGGTTCTTGTTTTAGTCTTTGGCATGTGGAAAGCCAGTTTTTCCAGCACTATTTATTAAAGAGACAATCTTTCCAGTGAATATGTTTGGCCACTTTGTCAAAGATCAGGGGGCTGAGTGCATTTGGAGTTGTTTCTGCATCTTCTAGTCTGTTCCATTGATACTGGAGTCTGTGTTTTGCCAGCATCATGCTGCTTTTGTCACAGTAGCTTTGTAATATAATTGTAAGTCTAGAATTGTGATGCCTTGTCTTTGTTGCTGAGAATTGCCTTTGCTATTCTAAGTCTTTTCTGGTTCCAAATGAATCTTAGTATTGTTTGCTCTACTTCTGTGAGATTTGCAGTTGGAATTTTGATCAGTATTTCATTAAGTCTGTATAACAATTTTGGAAATATGCCTATTTTCACTATGTTGGTTCTTCCTACCCAAGACCAAGGGATATTGTTCCATTTTCTGATATCCTCTTCAATCTCTTTTTTCAGAATACTGTAATTTTCGATATAGAGGTCTTTTACATCCTTGATTAGATTGATTCCTGGGTATTTCATGTTTTTAGATGTTATTGTGAAAAAAGTTGTTTCCCTAATTTCTCTGTCAGTGAGTTTGCAATTTGTGTACAGGAAGGCTATTGATTTTTGAGTGTTGACTTTGTATCCAGCTACACTACTGAATTTGGTTACAAGACTACAAGACTTTTGGTGGAGATTTTTGGGACCTTCTACGTAGTGTATCATGTCATCCTCAAAGAATGATAATTTATCTTCTTCCTTTGCTATCTTTATTCCTTTCATTTCTTTCTCTTGGCTAATTTCTTTCTCTGGCTAATGTTTCCAGAACTATATTGAATAAGAGTGGTGACAGTGGATATCCTTGTCTTGTTCCTGATTTTAGGTTGAAAGCTTTCTGGTTTTGTCCATTGAGTATGGTGTTGGCTGTTAGTTTGTCATAGATGGCTTTTATCAGATTGAAATAAAGACCATCTATTCCAATTTTCTGTAGAGTTTTATCATGAATGGATGTTTGGCTTTGCTAAAAGCTTTTTCTGCATTTATTGAGATGATCATATGGTTTTTCTCCTTGATTCTGTTAATGATGTATTACATTTATTGATTTGCATATATTGAACCATCTCTGCATCCCTGGGATAAATCCTACTTGGTCATGGTGTACCATCTTCTGAATTATTTGCTGCATTCTGTTTGCCAGTATTCTATTCTTATGGTTAATACATTGTGTCAACTTGAGAAGTTTAGTAGTTTAACTGAGAGATTCAGCAGAGAGTCAAGGTTCTTTGTAAATATCCTCATCCTGTGCAATGGAGAGCAAGGAAATTTTGTGTTACACCCACCCTGAAGGTGTGGTGGGGGGTGGCCTGTGTACAATTTAAGGGTAGAGAAGAGGCTTGTTTGCTCCCTTTTGCTCTGGCTGCTGCCTCAAAGTGCTGCCCCAGTGCCATGCCACCTTGCCTCAGAGCCAACTGATTACGGACTGAAATCTCCAGAAACTGTAAGTTAAATAAACCTTTTCTTCCCTAACTTTGGGTGTCAGGTGTTTGTCTCAGCAATGAAGAAAAGTAACCAAGACAGAATTTGATACCGGGAGTGGGGCCATTGCTGTGACAGTACCTAACCATGTGGTTTAAGAGCCTTTGGAAATGGCTTATGGGAAGAGTTTGGAAAGGTTCAGAGTTGTCACATGAAAGAATAGCCCTGGACCAGCTTAGGCTGTTCTGTAGGGGAGATTCTGGTCAGAGCTCAGGAGACCAAGAGGCTGATAGAGAACCTGCCAGTAAAGACCAGGCTCAAGAGGTTTCTGCTGGGAAGAAGGACTGCATTAGGTGTTGGACTCCAGTTGATGTATGTTATGGCTTGGCAGAAAGTTTGTCTGTATTTTGCTCATGTCCAGAGACTTTGCCTGAGACTGAGATTAAAGATGGTGGCCTGATTAATCTGTCAAAAGAAATATCAAGGCAGTCGAATGTTGAGGCTGTGGCATGGCTATTGTTGGGGGCTTTTAGCAAGATTTATATCACAAATCAAGAGCACAGAGCCCAGCAGGGTGATTTAAACGTGAGTTTGGCCAGAAAGGATGCTCCAATAAAGCTATGGACTGTAAAGATAAAGTTAAAGCCTCGATTGCTGAGGAACAGAGAAATAGAAAAGATGACCTGAAGGCAGTGCAAAAAGCAGCAAGTCTCGAACCTTTGCAGCTTCCAAACTGCAAAGGTGAAAGACTTTGCTTTGAGGAGAAAGCCTCAGAGCACCATGTTCAAGAGTGGTAGCAGAGGCTGCAAGAGGTTCCAGAATGGCAGTGGCATAGAGAGTCTGTTCCTCAGAATCAGGCTCAGAGTGCCCAGCAATCCAGGCACTCAACCCCTAAAGCCAAGAGAGAGGAAAGCCTGGCTACTGCTCAAACTAGCTGCAGACCTCGGCATCATCCATGTGGTGCTGGTTTTAGGTGTATGCAGAATGCACAAGCTCAGAGGTTAAGAAGGCTTCCACCCCAATTTCAGAGGGCCTGGGAGACCAGGCAATGTGCCCCTGAGCGGGCAATAAGTGAAGCTGTGAGTGTGAAGCCAAAGGTGCAATGGAGACTGCAGAAGTTTGGAAAAGCCAGGAATGTGGATCATTGGAGGAAACCTGCAATGGGGGAGTACAGCTAGCACAAAAGAGATGCCACAAGATTGGTGACCACTAGAAGTGCCATAGGGGTGGAACCATACAAGCCCTTTGGAGCTCACAATTTGCCACAGATTGCTTCAGATGCTGGACAAACAACTATAGGATTTAACATTTACCTTGCTGGATTTTGGAATTGTTTTGCTCCCAATGCTTTGTACCCTCTTGTTTGTAACTTTTGGAATGTTTGTCTTGTGCCCTTGCATGTTAGAAGTGTTTAACTTTGTTTTCATTTGCACAGCTAAGAGTTTGCCTTACATTTCAGAGACTCTTGACTTGGACTTTTCAGCAGTGCTGAAACTGTTAGGACTTTGTCAACTCTTGCAGATGGACTAAATGCCTTTTGCATAGAGGGATGTGCATGAGTCTTTGGGTGTCCAAGGACAAAATGTTATGTTTCTAATGTAACGTAATGTTGATTGACTTACTGCTGGTTCTTAAGGATTGTTAAGTTTTGTTATAATTTCAAGTTGCAAAATGGTAAGAATTAGCATGTTTTGGTATCTGGAGGCTGATTTAAAGAAATATGTCTGGTTGCCAAGTTGACAATGGGTGGATTATTATGGTTAATACATTGTGTCAACTTGAGAAGTTTAGTAGTTTAACTGAGAGATTCAGCAGGGAGTCAAGGTTCTTTGTAAATATCCTCATCCTGTGCAATGGAGAGCAAGGAAATTTTGTGTTACACCCACCCTGAAGGTGTGGTGGGGGGTGGTCTGTGTACAGTTTAAGGGTAGAGAAGAGGCTTGTTTGCTCCCTTTTGCTCTGGCTGCTGCCTTGATGTGTTGCCCCAGTGCCATGCCACCTTGCCTCAGAGCCAGCTGATTATGGACTGAAATCTCCAGAAACTGTAAGTTAAATAAACCTTTTATTCCCTAACTTTGGGTGTCAGATGTTTGTCTCAGCAACGAAGAAAAGTAACCAAGACACCTATTGAGTAGTTTTGCACCCATGTAATAAGATTGGCCTGTAATTCTCTTTATTTAGTTGGATCCTTCTCAGGTTTTGGTATCAGGGTAATGCTTGCTTCCAGTAATGACTTTGGGAGTATTTCTTCCCTTTCAATTTTATTAAAGAGTTTGAGAAGTAGTAGCATTAAGTCCTTTCTAAATTTCCTGTAGAATTCAACAGTAAATCTGTCAGGACATGGGTTATTCTTTGTTGGTAGGATTTTAATTACATCTTCAATTTCATTGGCTGATATTGGTTTATTTAGGGTTTTTATATCCTCTTGATTCAGCTTTGGTAATTCATTTGTATCTAAGAATCTGTCCATGTCTTCTGTGTTTTCCATCTTATTAGAATATAGGTTCTTGAAGTAGGGATTGATGACCTTCTGGATTTCTGAAGAATCTCTTGTGATTTCACCCTTTTATTCCTAATTGCATGGATTTGAGCCTTTTCTTTCCCTTTTTTGATAAGATTGGCTAAGAGTTTGTCAATTTTATTTAATCTTTCAATGAATCAACTCTTCAATTCATTTTTTTCTAAATCCATCTTATTTCAAGGAGAAAAAAAAACTAAAACAAAATTTCAAAACATGTCAATCGGGGGCAACAATGGTACACACACTGCACACTGTCATCCCCAAATTGTTCACCCAGAGCACATCTGCATTCATTTGTCCAAACAATATCAGCACAAATCTTTCTCTTTAGTGAACTCTGAGAAATCAGTAGTATAACTATCTTAAGTGTTTTTTAATATACATATACATACATGTATACATATGTTGTTTCTTTCAGCTTCTCACACTAATGAGAGAATATGACGTTTTCACTTGTGTGTCTTTTTTATTTCACTAATGAGTATGATCTCAAGTTGCATCCATTTACCTATACAAGTCTCCAGTTTATCCTTTATGGTTGAGTTTTTTTAAAAAAATATCACACCTTTTTTTCCCTTTCTCAGTCAATGGGCATTTAGGTTTCCAAGATCTGGCTATTACAAATTGTGCTACTATGAACATGGGTGCACATATATCATGGAAATTCATTGATTCTTTGTATTGCTTTTTTTTGTATTGTTTTCTTAGTTTCCATTGCATTAATTTCTGCTCTGATCTTTATAATTTCCTCCCGCATATGAGCTTTGGGCTTGACTTGCTCTTCTTTTTCCAGAAGCTTGTGGGTCAACATTAGGCTGTTCATTTGAGCTTCCTCTGTTTTTCTGATATGGGAATTCACCATTATAAATTACTCTTCTGGGACTGCTTCCATTGTGTCCCATAAATTCTTTGATTATGTCTGTAGACATCCACTAAGTCCATTAGTTCAAAAGTTTGGTTCAGTTCTAGTAGTTCATTGGGTTTTTTTTTTTGTTTGTTTGTTTTTTGTCTAGTTGATTTTTCTATTTGTGACAGTGGGGTATTGGAGTCACCTATTACAATTTTCTTAGTGATTATTTGATTTTTCATGTCTATTAATGTTTGTTTTACATAGTTTGGTGAACTGGTATTTGGTGCATATATATTTATGATTGTTATCTCTTCCTCTTGGATTGTTCCTGTTAGAAGGAGGTAGTGATCTTTTTTGTCTTTCTTAACCAGTCTTGGCTTGAAATTCACTTTGTCTGCAAATAGAATAGTTACCCTTGCTTTTTTTCCAGGTTTCTGTTGCATAGAGTATAGCTTCCCATCCTTTGATTTTTGGCCTATAAATTTCCTCTTGAATTAAATGTATTTCTTGTATGTGACATATTCTTGGATCTTGTTTCTTGATCCATTCTGCCAGTCTGTTTCTTTTGATTGGTGAATTGAGGCCATTAACATTGATGGTGATAACTGATACATATTGACTTAACCTTGTCATATTATTTTCCTGTTGTTGGCTCCCTTTTTCCCCTCTGTTCATTTGCCTTGCCTGGTGGATTCATTCTGTTGGGGTTCTAGGAGTTGTAATCCTTGTTATCTCTTTTTAGAATATCCTTCAGAACATTTTGGAGTGCTGGGTTGGTGGTCATGAATTTTTTCAGGTGTTGTTTGTCATGGAATTATCTTTTTTCTCCATCAATTATTATTATTATTTTTGTTGTTACCAGGAATTGAACTCACAACCTCATGCTTGCCAGGTGGGTGCTTGTGCTGCTGAGCTATGTCCCCAGCATCTCTCCATCAATTTTGAAAGATAGCTTTTCAGAGAACATCAATTTGGGTTGGAGTTTGTTTTCTTTGAGGGCTTGAAATACTTCACTCCAAGCTCTTCTTGACGAGAGTTTGTGCAGATAAGTCAGCTGTGATTCTGATGGACTTTTTTTTATAGATGATTTGTTTCTTTTCTCTAACAGCTTTTAATATCCTATTCTTGTGTTGAATTTCTTGAATCTTGACTATTATATGCCTTGGTATAGAGTTTTTATTTTTTTGATCATGGCTAATTGGAGTTCTATATGCTTCACATATCTATATGTCTAATTTGTTTGCCCCGTTTGGAAAATTTTCTGCCATGACTTCTGTGAACAGGTTTTTTTAAATGTCATTTGCATGATCTCCTGTTTTTTTCATTTTCTGATCAATCTTATGTTATTCTTCTTCACATCATCTAGCAGCTGCTGGATCGATTTCTTGTGGTCCCTTGCTATTTTTAAGAAATCTTTCTTTTCATGATCACTAACCACAACCCTGTCTTCTATATCTGAAATTTTGTCCTCACATTGATTCATTCTGATGTGCATACTTTCAATGGCATTTTTTAATTTCCTGGGTATCTGTTTGATCTGTTTCATGGATTCCATGTCTTTATTATGTTGGGCATTCATGGTTTCCATCACTTTGTTAAGCTCTTCTTTTTTATATGTATCTTCTCTAGAGTCATTAAGCATGTCTTTCATTATAGTCACTATCTATAATTATCTGAGAAATTATTTCTGATCGATTTTTTTCTAGAGCCTTTGTTATCTCACTGCCCCCTGAGTTTGCCTTCAGTAAGCTGAAAATCTAGAGTTGTATCTTGTTTAAGTGTTCTCATTTTCTATTTTTTTGCTTAATTCCTAGGTTGATGCTTGTATATTGCCTATAGTAAGTAGCTTTATTGCCAGTATTTAGAACCCTTAGGAAATGACTACTTCTCAGAGATGTCTTCCAGATGTAGCTGGCTTTTGGGTTTTTGAGTCTGCTGCAAGATCCTACCTCTTCAATTTATTGGAAATGAGAAATTGCTGCCTACTTTTCCCAGTCCTTGTTTCTTTGGCACTATCCTATAGTATTTTTATGACCCTTCAGCAATCTCAGTCTTGGCATGCCAGAAAGAACAACTGATTAGAACAGTTATGTTGCTTTGGCTAAAGTGGTACAATCAGCAAAGACAATAGCATCAAACACAGCATAGAAAATGACAAACTGAGGTAATTATTAATTTGCCACCTTTAACCAAATGAACTAGATTTGTGGTTATATAACAAAATCTAAAATGGACCAGAAAATTGTGTGCAATAAAAAAAAACCCCTCAACATGGTGATTTTACCCTCAGCAGAGAAAATTTAAGAGGTTGGGGGGGAGTAGAGAAATAGAAGAAAGGAAAGAGATTAGAAACAAGATTGGAGGACACAGGAAGATCACACAAATTTTGGGAAACTGGTGAAGAAGACAGGAAGGAAAGAAAAAATGAGAAATAAAAACAAGAACAGAACAGGACAACAACAACAAAACTGGAAACCATGTTCACATTCACATAAAAACAAGAACAAACAATTGAGAAAAACCAAAACCAAATAAAACACAAGAGAGAAGAAAAGGAAAAAGAAAAAGAAAATAAGAAAAAATGTCCACTTCAAGACGTGTCTCCGCTGTCACTGGTAGACAATATGGGCAGAGTCCAGATCTGAGTTGATTAATCTCAGCAAGCCAGCTGTAGCTTTATGGCAGGGTAGCAGATAATCCCAGCAAACCTGCACCTTTAGTTCCACTGAAGTACAGGCTGGTTTCTGGCTGTGAGGCTGGAACCAGATTTGCTCACCTGCAGCAGTCCTGCTGGCTTGAACTTGGCTCCCTGACCTCCTGCCAATTGAACTTGACTCTCTGACCCTATCACTGGGAGCCACTAGATGGAACTCACAGCTGTTCTGAGTTCTGAGCTCAGTTGGCCCATCTCTAAGATGGCTACCATCCAGTCAGCCCCTCCTAGGGAATGTCTGAGTTCAAATAACTCACCAGGCACTGCAATCTGCTTTGTCCACTACTCCATCCCACTGGTGCATTTCTCCGTGGAGGCCTTGCAGGTAGCTAGTAGTCTTCACATGTTTGAAGGTTTGACCTGCCCCTCCCATGCAGTGAGTTTGGGCTCAGGAGGAAAGCGCTGCTTGCCACCTTCTTCTTCTATGTTGAAGTCTCTCTATTCACTCTCCCTAAGGGCTTCAGTTCTCACTCCAGAACCTTCCTGGTTCCCAGGGACCTACCTCCCTTCTTCTCTTCCTCATTGCTATATTCCAGTGCCAGGACACCAAATCTCAGAGAGACTTTCTCTACTGCTCAACACTCCACCAACCTCCCAGAAGTTCCCAATTTTAAGAACTTTACATGGCAAACAAGTGTTCATAAACCAAGTTATTACCCCTAGGAGTAATTTAAGAGCTCCTCTGAGGGCCTACAAGGGAAAAAGTTCTACAGGACACACAGGAATACAACAAAAAAAAAAAAGATTTGCATAGTTAAAAGAACACAGTTGCTTCATTTGGTTTGTCCATTGGAAAGTCTCTAGTTATATAATTATAAGTTTGTTGACTGTTTCTGGTTGGGCTTATGTTGTCTTTTTTTTTAACCCAAGCATTTACAATAAATATCTCAAGTTAAGTTTTGCTTACAGTATTTGAAAATCAAGCAAGGTTGAAGTTACTTATGAGACCTACTGGGATTGTCTGCTCAGGGATTCTTCAGAGCTAGTTTCCATTTTAATTTCACATTTGTGACTGCTACCCTGTTATAAACTTACACAAAAACTTTGCCATGACTTATTACAAAAATTTTACCATTACTTATTACATTTTTTAAACAGATTAATTTTAGATTTTTTGGCTTTTGACCCACTAGAATAGATGTATTCTATAGTAGCATGTTTTCCAATCCAGTACTTAATGTATGTGAAAAATGTAATTATGTCCATTGATTTTGTGTATATTGTACAATGAAAACTTATAATGTAGTCACTGAAGGCTGCTTACTGTTGTTGAGATGCAAATGTGCATATTTCATATTTACAGAGTGCTAGATAAATGTGGATATGCTTTCAACATTTATTTATTGGATTTGTAGGCCCTGATCTAGGGATGGGCTTCTTGTACCAAACAAGATGGACAATACTTCTGCCCTTCTGAGTTCACATTCTGAAAGAAAAATACTATTCAAATAAATCAGTAATTCAGTGGATAATTTCAAGTTGTAATGAAATGAAAGGTGGTATGAAGAAAAAACAATATATATTTATGGTGGTTAAGCTAGAGAACAAAGTTAGGTTGCTAGGACAGCTTCTCTGATCATCCAGGTTAGATAAAACATTTCATGAAAACAGTAGGTTTGAACTAGGCAGGTTGGGACACTGGTAAAAGGGTCATTTTACCATTTAACAGGCCATGTAGCTTTTTATAGCTGTAATTATTTCTCCCTCCTTAGGCTATTCTTAAGCTTTTATCAATGAGAACCTGTTGGACACATACTGTCACTATAGGGAGTGGAGAGATTTGTATTGGGGTCAGGGACACTCAGGTAGAGAGGAATACAGTAGGAGAGGCTGAAAGCAAAGACACCAGGTAGAAGTCTGCTAAAATAAATCAGGTGAGAGACAGGAGTCTGACAGATGGAGGTATCCCCAGAAAGGAAGGGTGGAGGGGCAGTCACCTGACTCCCAGGAAATCTAGTGATTAGAGGAAGGTGGAGTTGGAAGGAGGAGGCATGGATGACTGCATGGATGTCTTTGGGGATGTTAATGTTGCCTTCATCTCCTCAGACTAGAGGACATCTATGGGTGCCCACATGACTTTGTGGAAGTGTTCGATGGACAGCAAGCTGCCTCACTCTCCATGGGCAGGTTTTGTACTGGGACAGAGCTCACATTCTTCTCCTCTTCAAATGTCATGACTGCAGTGTTCAGAAGTGATGCGATGATCACCAACACAGGGTTTTATGCCTTATACAATACCGTGCAACAAGATGAAAAGGAGACTGGTGGGTATCCTGACACCTCCTTGGTGGGAGATTGTATCTAGCCCATGTCCTCCACTCTTAAGAGAGGAGTCTAAGTCTGACCACACAAGTCCACTTTCACTGCTGACATCCACATTAATAGCACTGAAGCCTCCTTTCTAAATCCTCACCCCTGCTCTGCCACCCATTGTCATTGTCCTCCAAAGAACATCCTAAAAAGAGGTGGCTAAGGTCTTATATCTTGCATTGGTGGCTATGTGTCAACAGGGGACCAAATGAGAGTATCTTCCTCTAAATGAAGGGAAAATACAATAGGAAAAATTCTGGAGCAAAACTATCTCAAACTAGCCCACTTGCTTCCACTTGAATACAATACAGAACACTTGCAGACCTCTTGGGTTCTGTAGCAGAGTACAAGGAACATTTCAGAGCTCTGAGTGGCTTATACTTAGGGTAACTGTGTAAAGTATTCTCTAGCTTGAATACTTCTGAGAGTTTGAGAGAGTCTCAGAAATACTGAACAGGTATTAAATGATCTTCAACAGTATAAAACAGGACAATTCCAGGAAAATTAGGACACAGGACTGCCCTACCAGGAGTCTAGAAGGGAAACGTGTGCCCAAGGGTTGGAAAACATTTTCTACATGCAGGGGGTCTGAGAGATTGAAAATAGCTCCAAAGCTCCACAGTTCCCATTTTCCTGTCTCCCAGGAATGTCCCTGCAACTGGTGAATGACAGTCACAGGTGTGAGGGCTGGGTAGAGGTTTCCTACAGTGGCACCTGGGGCACAGTATGTGATGACAACTGGGACCTGACAGATGCCAGGGTGCTATGCCAGCAGCTTGGCTGTGGTGAAACCCTGTCAGTCCCAGCTCACAGCTGCTTTGATGGAGGCACTGATCACATCATGCTAGACGACATGTGGTGTACAGGCAATGAGGCTAAGTTGTGGCAATGTACACACAAAGGATGGTTCTCTGACAACTGTGGGCACCACGAGAATGCCAGTGCCATCTGCTCAGATAGTCACTCATGGGCACACAGCACACTTCAGGCAGAGAGAGGCTCCAAAGGGAGATGTCAATGCCAGCATTCAGCCAGTCAGTGAAATCTCTGAGCTTTAAGTCAGCTTCTTAAGTCAATTTGTTTAAGCATTAGTTTTCTTTCTTTTAGATTGTAAAATGTTCCAGCTTCTACCTGGAAAGTTGTGGTGATTAAATAGAGAACTAATATCATCAGATATCCTATTCCTGAAATACTGTGCCAGGGTGTTGTAGACAGTCCACTCTCCTAAATAGGAATAGCAGCCTGACAAGCACATAATGTTATTCAACTGTACGCTACAACTGGTGCACTCCTATTCTCATTTAATCTTCACAACCTCTAATAAACTAGAGACTATTAACTTTCACCCTTCACTGATAAGGCAGCAAAAGCACATCCAAGATCACATGCAGGTCACTACTCTAAGTATTGCCTCACTTAAGTTCCGTGCAAAACACTGAGCTCAACTCTTGTTACGAAAGTTTGGTCAGCCTGGCAACTGACCAAAAAGTAAATAAACACTATGTTCCACTTCAGCCACCAAGAACAGAGTGTCAGGGACACTAATCTTTTAGACAAATTTGACGGGTTGTGATACTACATTGTTTCCCAGCTGCCCAGATTAGAATATGTTTGATCTTGAACAGAGTATCTGATATTTCTTATGAATTAACTCAGTCCATCTTTCATTCTGACTTTGAATAGGTATTGATGGCAATAAAAATGAAGGACCAAAAGGTACTGTTTTTCCATTCAGTTCAATCAGTTGCAGGTCCCTGATGTATATGAATTCTGGCTATCATTCAAGTACGAAGTTGGGGTGTCCAATTAAACTCTCTGTTGTTAATGAACAAGAGTAGTGCAGCTCATTTGGATTGACAGCATCGTGAACTAAGGAGCAACAGAGGGAGGGGAGAGAAGTAGGAAGGAAGAAGGGTTCAATCTCTCAACTACTGAGACTCCCTGGGTCAGTGTCATCTGTGGAGAGGGCTATCTGCTTGCAACAGTGATGATGTTCTGAGATGCTGCAGGAAACAAGGAACTATAAATCCCAAGTCAGCCCTCAGCAAGCCATATGGAGGGACACCCATGTCCACAACTGCTGTGCAAATATTCCAAATCTTGAGGAGCCAGAATCATCTCTGTTCATTAGGCAAAAAGAAATTAGAGTTTTCAAGGGCCAATGTTTTTGAGTATTTTCAAGGAGTATTCTGTAAAGAAGTCCTTGTTCATGATATTATTTTTTCTGTGCATTTTCAGATGTCACTGATGATGGTTCACTCACAGGTATTTCAACTTTATGTAAGCTCTTTTTGTAGTTATGCATGTGCTTTGTCTTTAATTTGAGTTCATCCAGTAACTAGATGGACATCCTCTCTTCCTTTTATATATGAGAAGCTGCTGCAGTGAGGCGATTTGACGAATCCCAACCATATCTAACATTTCAGTCACAATTGGATGCTTTAAGCAATCTGGGTCTTAATTTCAACTAGAATTTGCATATAATTGTTCAAATTGTAAGGAAACATATTTGAGAAAATAGCAGTTTTGAATTGAGCAGCTCTGAAGTGGAGTGGTTTGGGCACCATTAAGTGGCAGAAGGGAGGCTTTGATAGGGTGAACTTGGAGGCAGGTTAAAAAAAAAAAGAACTTGATTGATGAATATGGTGCAACAGCCTTCCTTGGATCATTTCAGTGGAATATCCCTAGTTAGGGGTTAGTTAGCAGCTTCTGCCTGAGACTATTTACACACAGTTTAGTTTCAATTTTCTTATTTATCAAGATCCCAGAGTACTGAAGCAGTTTAATGACCTCCTAATTACTTATTTTAACAATACAACTAAGGATTTCCTATATATGTGTTTTATAACATACCCTACTAAGAAAAGGAACTGTAGCTTGAATTGTCTTTGCAGTTTTTTCTTTCTTTCACTGTCTTTGAATGTATATACCCATCTGTGCACATGGGTTCATAGAGCTCTTTCAACTGCACTGTCACTTTCTCTTCACAAAATTATGCAATGATCTTAATCTGCCCAAGAAAATGTTATTTTGTGTTTAGGGAACTCTCCAAAGCTAACTTTTTTAGTGGTTAGCAGAATCATCATGTTTTTGTTTTTTCTGTTCTCATTGTATGCCTTCTTGATCCCACTAAAAACACCAGGAGAGGTCAACAGCCCCTTACTGTTTCTTACAGATGAAGATTTTCATTGTGGTGGTTTGCTCACAAACAATTCAGGCACTTTCACCAGTCCTTGGTATCCTAAAAAGTACCCTATAAATATCGTATGTGCCTGGGACATACAAGTGGACATAAGGGCTCGTGTCAAACTTACATTTGAAGTGATCAAGTGAGTAAATATTCCCCACTTGTGTTATTGTTTTCATTCAGTTATGCTAACCTGTTTCACTGCTTCCCTTCCTCCATCCTTCCCAAAAGACTTTCATATTTAATTTTCAAGAGTGAGCTCGTCCTGATGGCTTACTGCAGTATTGATCAAAAATTGAAGTGCACAGATGTTTTAACCTAGCAATTCCAGTCCAGGAATTTGGTCCACGGATAAATTCTCATGTGCACTAAGGGTCATCAGGACAACCTTCATGGGGTAGCAACAGAGTGGAAACCATCTACTTATCCATCAGGATGGCATCTGTTAAATAGATTGCATCCACATGCTACATGCTGCTATGGAGGAAGCTGTAGGAAGACCTTGAACCATAGTACAGTCTGCATGGATTCTCTCTGAAAGGAAATAAAAAGAAACGGTTTATTGAATCTACTTCTGGGAAGGAAAGTGAACTAAGGGAAAACAAGTCAGGGATAAGAAAACTTTTTTTACTTTCCACCAAATACTCTGAATACAATTTAAAGTCTATCCTCTATGCTTATAATGCATATTCATAAAATAACACTGACTTTAAAAATGAAAACGTTTCAAAACAGGAGGGTACATCTTTCCTGTGTCTTTAGGGTTATTCCTTCTCTTAAACTATCGTTTTCTACTGTAGTTTTCCCAGCCCTTCCTGAACTAGTCTGGGCCATCCTTGACTGAGGGGTTAAGCTCTAATAGGTGAAGTTTGAATGATACCATTTCACTTCACAGATTGGAAAATTTCTATGGCTGTCCATATGACTTCATTGAAATCTTTGATGGTCCACAAAGTGAGTCTTTTTCACTTGGGAGGTTCTGTTCCAGGGCAACCCCAATATTTACCTCCTCATCAAACCGAATGACCGTGGTGTTCCATAGTGATGCAATCATCACCAACGTTGGTTTCTATGCATTCTATGAGTCCCTGGTGCAAGATGAGAATGACACAGGTATGTCCTTCAGACACTACGTGGCAATGATGGTAAAGCTGGATGGCTCAGCCTACTGGGCACTATTGACCTGAAAGGTTCTTCCCATGTTCACATGATCTCTCTTGGTGAAACTGGTTGAAACCAGCACTGCTGCAGAATACCATATCCTCATACAGCTTTCCACATTAGAAGCACAACATACAGTGCTGAGAAAGGATGCTGATTTTCCCTATCTTGAAGCCTGTTTCACTCAAAGCCATGTAGAAAAAAATGCTATTCTACACTAAGAATAGCAATAGTGTTGGAATACTTGATTGTCACTTTGCACAAGGCTTGCAAAGGTCCTCTTTGACCTGCCTGAAGTAAACAATTAATCCAGTATGGGAAACAAACTTAAAAATATCCCTCCTTCCAATCACATTGCTGTTATAGAGCAAACCCAAAGTGCTTTTCTACCAGCTCGAAGCCACAGGTTCTCTCCCCAAGCATGAGGATAGGGCCCTCAAAAGTGAGTAGACTCAGCAGAAATGTCTGTTTCCTTCTAGCAGTAGCAGAAGGGTGACCCCCAGAATGGTGATACAATGTGTCTGTCTTCCCCAGATGTGGCCCTCAGGCTGAGCAATGGCAAACATCGCTGTGAGGGCCGTGTGGAGCTGCACTACAAGGGCAGCTGGGGCACAGTGTGTGATGATAGCTGGGACCTCCGTGATGCCCAGGTGGTGTGCAGGCAGCTGGGTTGCGGTAAGGCTGTGGCAGCCCTCGGCCAGGCACATTTCGAGAGAGGAGAGGGCCCCATTACCCTGGATGACATGGAGTGCGTGGGGACAGAAGCCAGGCTATGGCAGTGCCTGCACAGTGGCTGGTTCACCCACAACTGTGGCCACCATGAGGATGCCAGTGTCATTTGCTCAGGTGGGTCTTGGTTTTGAGCCCAAGGTGGACTGGTGACATTCTGTCCCCAGGGGCCTCCTGGCCAACTGGTCACAGAGAAGCAAGGGGTCCTAGACAGTCCCTAGGCCACTGTTTCTCATATATCAGTCATTCAGAGCCCTAAATGCCCACCTGTTACCCACATTGTGATCATCATAATACATTTCTTTAAACTGACTCTTCTGCTTCACTTAGATTCCTTTTAGAAGGAAATTTGATAACTTTACCTTTATTAACAGAAAGCCAGGACCACCTGCCACCAAAGACAATACATAAAAAAGAGATAAAAGTATACTTAAAATATTTTTAAAATAAACTGTGACTTTTCTACTCTAATCAATATCCATGCCTATTTGAAAATACCCTTATTCAGAATAGAACTAAATGTGAATTTCGAATTGTAATACAATATGTAAGTCTTAAGATAGAAGATGCAACACCTCAAGTTATCTCAGTCCCACCAGTGATGAGTCACACCTCTGGGACTGTTCCTTCATTTTATAGGCAACACAAAGAAATTTCCTAACAACTAGAAGCCCAGTTTTTAGCCTGGGACCCTTATTCCTCAATTTTTATCACAGTCAAGTGTCCCCAAGTAAATTCAATAGTTGAAGTCAGAAGTCCCCACCTATTTATTTCTACATGCTTCTGAGAAGAGGCAAAATGGTTTATCAGCTAGATAGGACAGGATAAAGGCACGAGGAAAGTGGAGGTACTGGGCAGTTCTGAGGAGAAGTCAGGGGACAGAATCAGTGTTCTGAATGAAGCAGGAGCTGAAGCCACCAACCAAGTATGAATCACAGAACAAGGCTAGGGATTAAAGGGCCAGGAGGTTTAGAAAACAGAGCGCTCGCTGTCACATGTAGATCAGAGACACCTGCAAGAGCCATGGAGCAGCAGCTTCAAGTTCTATTTCATTTCCACCTGGCCCAGCTCCAAAGCCCACCCAGGGCCTTTTCACACCCTCCCTGTGTTGAGGTCATGCATATGTGTGTTTGAGATAATTGGGTTCTATTCTTTACAAATAGACATTTATTCTAGGAGGCAGGACCTACGCACACACACGGAGAGAGAGAGAGAGAGATCTACAAAACCAAACCAACTAACTAGATACTCTACATAAGGTCACAATTACTGTAGTCACAGTTTGCCAAAGGAAAAGAAAATGACATTACAGTGCCTGACAGCAGAACAAAAAATGAGC
>RJWT010019610.1:0-18319 GCA_004365215.1 Cuniculus paca | reverse complement strand
TAAGGAAAAGTTTTATTTTTCATATCCTATATATTTGTCTCTGTTCATTATACCTATCTTTTTATCATCAAAAGTGTTAGCATTTATTCTGTGCACTGCAATCAATTTAATTTTTAATTTTATACATTTATGCACAATGCATTTTCAAAAGTATATCTCACACTGTGGAATAGCTAAATCAGAGCTAATTAACATATGAATTATCTCACATGTGGTGAGAACACTTAACATCTACTCTCGATTATTTTAATAAATATATTCTTATATATTTACTCTTTTGCATACCATGTTGTATATTAAGTCTCTCACTCCTTCTATTTAACTAAAATTTTATATCCTTTGACCAGTATCTCCTCAATCTTCTCTCTCCTCCAGTTCCTCTATTACATTATACTCTATTTCTATAAGTTCAACTCATTTGGATTCCATTTATAGATGAGACCATGTGGTATCGGTTTCTGTGTGTGATTTATTTCACATAACACAAAGTCTTCTATGTCACCAAGGTTCCCTTCCTTCTAAAGGCTGTATATCTTTACCACACTGTGTATCTTTACCACATTTTCTTTATCCATTAATCCATTTGTGGTAATTTAGGTTGATTTCATATCTTATTGTCAGTTGTACTTCAGTGAGCATTAAAGCACAGATTTCTTTTCTGCATATGGATTTTATTTTTTTTTGAATAATGTACTCAGAAGTGAGATTGCCATATCATATGGTAGATCTATTTTTAAGTTTTTTGGAACTTTTGTATTGCTTTCCATAATGATTATAGTAATTTACATTCACACCAACAATGTGCAAGGGTTCTTTTTGTTCACACCCTCTCCAACATTTGTTATCTTTTATTGTTTTTGATAACAGCTATCCTAACAGATGTGAGGTTAAATCTCTTGGTGGTTTCAATTTACAGTGATGATGAGCATATTTTCACATATCTATTACCAACTTGTGTTTTTCTTCTAAGAAGTACCTATTCAAATTCTTTGTTCATTTTTAATACAAGTAGTTTTTTTTACTATAAGAAATTTTTAATTTGTCAAGTTGTTTGTTGAATTCCTCATACATGGTTCTTACTTTGACAGAAATACTCCTGCTTCTCTTTTTATCTTTTTTCATTGCCTATACACAGTGCTTATAAGCATACTAGAGGAACAGATATGTTGTTATAAGAATTTATCAAGGAGAAAATAAAGATCCTAAGTTGCAGGAATTGATCAACCTGTGAATGTGTCAAAGAATATTATATATATATATATATATATATATATATATATATATAATTTTTTTTGTCTTTTTGAGACAGGGTCTGCTATGCAGTTCAGACTGGTCATGCATTCACTTTGTAGCCCAGGATGGTCTCAAACTCGCAATGATCCTCCAGCCTCAGCCTCCCGAGTGCTGGGATTACAGGTGTGAGCCACCATGCCCAGCTCAAAGATTATTCTTGAAATATCTTTTATCTTTAAATAGCTATTGTTTGGGAAACTATCCTGATGGAGAAAGATAGAATTATTAGTGATGTGAAATCCATAGCTGTCCCATTCACCAGATAACTTCTTGAAAAGAAGATGAGTGAGTACAAAGAGAACTTAGAAATGGAGCAACAAGTTTTAAGATTTTGGTAACTAAATTAATGTCATAGTTTGGTACCATTTGATTTTGTCACCCAACAGGAAAAAGGATAGAACTTGGTTCTGAGTATGATGATGCTGAATAGGGATAGGAGCTTTAAGGTATGAGAGATCACAAGCCCAGCCCCTTCTGTGCTCTGGCTTCCTGTATGGTGATATGAACTCTTGCTCCTAACAACTCATGCCTTTGTGGTGCCATCTGCTATGAGACCTTCACAGAATCAAGCTGGTGCTGGCACCATTCCCCTTACTCCAGAACTCTGAGTAAAACAAACTTCATTGCTTTAAAGTATCCAGCTTCAGGTGTTTCATCATAGTCACAGGCTCATAGTTAGTAGTAATAGACTCATAATTACTTACATGAAGTTTATTAGTAGTAATAGACTCATAATTACTTACATGAAGTTTATTTTAGCAGTTGTCTATTTTAATTTCCAAGAAATTTTTCTTTTTCATAACATTTTCCTTTATTTTTAATGTTAGATTTAAAATTCAATTAAGGATTTTAAATATTCTCTTTTGTTCCCTCAACTATACTAACTGATTTTTCAAAGATCAGTTATCTGTTTGTTTTTGACTTTTCCTTTCTAACTTTCCCTAGACTTGAAAATACCATTTGTCTATTTATATTGAATGGTGAAAAATGAGATTAATTTTTCTAAGCATTCCTGATAGCATCCTTCAGTAGAAAGAATGCTGAGGGCCCCTGTGTTCTTGGGTAAATTTAGTGCATTATTGGGTTCTACTTTGACTGAGAGGATGGGGTAACAGTTTCATATAAATTGACCCAAAATATAAACATGAGGAAACAGGGTTCATTCTAAAAGTCATAGTTTTTCCCATATTAAAAAATAATTTATAAATAAATTCCTCTTTTCTTTCACCTCAGAAGAAATACTGCATGCATTGCTCTTTTGAGCAAAACCTGGGACTGAGCCTTATATTTTCAGTCAGTTCCATCCCCATCACACTCAGTGACTTTGAGGTGAGATCTTCCTCTGGGTTATAGTAGATGAATTTACCCTGACCGCACATGCAGCCCCTGAAAATATACTGTAGGATGCAATTTCCTACTCTTTATTTTGTAAGAGGACTTTTTTTTTCTTTCTTCCAGAAACATTGATGTTTTGCATTTGTGGATGAATCTCCTTCACACTTGCCTGACTAACTTTTTGCAGTTGTATGCAGTCCTTCTGTGGAGTCCCAGGAGGCTGAAATTATCCTCAGTGTAATAGATATTTCTTGTTCTTCATTCTTGTGCCAGGCACTGCTCAATATACAAGGGACAAAAGCAAACTGCATTTACTTATGAAACATGTCCTTAGTGTCACATAGCTCAAAATGGTAGGGAATAGGCATTTTAAAATTAAAAAAAGAAATAACAAATAATCTGAAAGAGAAAATACATAGTGCTTCAAAGTTAATATACCTCAACACATAAATCTGAGTGCTTTTTTTCCTTTTTTTAAATAAGTTTGGCTAAGGGTTTATGAAATTTATGCTTTCAAAGAACCAATGCTTCAATTCATTAATTCCTTGTATTGTTTTCTTACTGTGATAAAATTAGTGTGGTGCTGGAGAATTTTCAGACATGAAGATTGGTGAAACAGATTAGAAGATGCAGACACAACTATAAACACACTCAGCCACCTTATGTTTGAAAACGGGCCAACCATGTTCACTGGAAGAAAGATAGCCTCTTTAATAAACGGTGCTGGGAAAATGGCTCTCTACATGCTGGAGATTAAAACTAGACCCAATATTATCACTTTTCCTAAACTGAAGTCAAAATGGATCAAAGATCTAAATATTAAAACAGAAACACTAAATCTGCTGGAAGAGAAAGTAGGAAGAAATTTTGAGGACATAGGAGTAGGCAGAGACTTCATGAACAAAACCCAAACTGCACAGAACGTATTTCAAAGAGTCAACAACTGAGGTCTTGTGTTATTAAAAATATTTTGCACATTAAAAGAAATCATCAGCAGAGTGAAAAGGCAACCCACAATGTGGGAAAAAATTTTAGCTGACTGTCCTTCAGTCAAAGGACTTATATCTAGATCATATAAAGAATTGAAAAAACTCAGACCCCACAAATTCAAAGACCCAATCCAAAAATGGGCATCTGGGATGAATATGCACTTCAGATGAAGAAATACAAATAGCAAATGAATATATGAAAAAATGTTCAACACCATCAGTCATTCGAGAAGTACAAATTAAAACAACATGGAGATTGCATCTCACTCCAGGAAGAGTGGCTATCATCAAGAAATCAACCAATAACAAATACTGGAGGGGCTGTGGGGTAAAAGAAACCCTTCTCCACTCTTGGTAGAAGTGTAGACTGGTGCAACCACTGTGGAAATCAGTATGGAGATTTCTTAAAAAACTAGGATTAGAGGTTCCATGCAACCCAGCTATTCCTCTTCTGGCTATTTTACCAGAAGAATTAAAAATATCATACCGCAGCGATACATGTGCACCCATGTTTATAGCAGTACAATTTGTAATAGCTAAATCTTGGAGACAACCCAAATGCCCATCAACTGAAAAATGGATAGAAAAGATGTGGCATTTTTATACAATGGAGTACTACTCAGGTATAAAGAAGGATAGATACATTTGAGACTTTTATTGGTAAATGGATGCAACTTGAGACCATACTCTAAAGTGAAATAAATCAAAGTTGCATGTATAAACATCATATTGTCTCCCTAGTGTAAGAAGCTGAAAGAGTAAATGAGATCCAAAATGTACAATAGATACTGTTAAATGTGAAGAAACTTTTCAAAAGGAATAGAAATTGGAACAGGAAAGGAGAAAAAAAGGAAAAAAAGAAAATAAAATATAGATATATACAAGATAGTTAAGATAGTTATACTACTAATTTCTATTAATTCAGTGAAAAGAAAGGTTGGTGCCTATATTGTTTGATTGATTTTTCATGCCTATATCTTGTAATATGAGCAAGTACTTTGAAGATAACAATACACAATGTAAAAACTGTTACTCTCCTACTACTGTTTTGAAATTTTGTGTCATTGTTTTTTATTGTTTTTACCTTTAAAGTAAAAAAAAAGAGAAAAACAAGGTTATATAGTCAATGATATTTGTTTAGAAGACGAATCTTTTAAATTAAAGGAAGAAGGTAAGATATATGTGCTTTTAAAAAAAATTAATTGATAAAGAAGGTGAACAACACTGTTCCTAGCTGAAGAAGTCAGGGAGACTGCTGTTCTCTGGTAGAACCAGAAAAAACAGTTTAGTTGGCAGGACTATGAGCACCAGAAGTCTAGAGGGGTAAAAGTCCCCATTTATGCAATAGGTTTATTTTGAAGATTTTGATTGTCATTTCCAGAGTCAGACAAAATCATTAGAGCTTGTAATCTGTGGAGTAGCACGAAATAATTTTGAATGATGACTCTGCTGACATCACAAAGAAGTCGTTGAGGGAGAAGAGCGTGGAGAGGCGCTCAGTTAGTGCAACTCGAGGAGGACAACATGGCAGCTGTGGTCTAGGATCCTGTCAGTGACGATAAAGACAAGTGGATGAGTTTGGTAGATATTTTGTATTTTGGGGGCAGATTGAACAAGCTTGGTGATGTTTTGGAGATGAAAACTGAGGAGAAGAAAGGATTTGGTGATGATCCTTAGTCAGCCTGTACCATCTTGGAGCTGAGTGGAGCTTGGGACAGGAACACATGTGCAAAGAAGGTGTCATTGCCACCAATTTCTTCTGCGCAGGATGTGCTGAACTCAGCTGAACCCAGGGTCTGCAAGAGACAGGTGAGAAGCTGCTGAAACAGACTTAGGCAGGAGAGTTAAGTCCATGGCTATTTGTTTTAAGATCCTGAACTGGATTCACTTCATGTGAAGATATAAAATACTTTTTATTAATGTTGCTTTTTAAAAATCAAGGATCCAAAACTATATGGCAACTCTATGTATGTTGAAAACATGAATAAACTTATTTTCTTAAAAAGTAGGAAAAATGTTTAAATAGGAATAAACTAAATAATTGAATAAAATAAACTATTTTGGATTGAGAGTAGATTTAGAAAACTGAAGAAATAGATAGTAAGGCAGTTTATTTGAAATTTCCTTAAATTGTTTCCAGCAAGAATGGACCATTTACTCTTTCAAATATATGCAAATATAGAACAATGAGCTTTTCTTAAGATATTTGGCAGAGTTGGAAAAACCTAGGTGAGGAAATCAAGAATGATTTAGAAAAGAATGATACTAGCTAAATATTTAAGTATAAAATATTTGCCAGACTCTGTTTTGAGTGTATCTCATGTAAGAAATAATCGAATCCTATTACTATATTGTTGGTGCCATTATTATACTATTTCTCTGAGGAGGAAATTGAAGTTCATAGCAAATAACTTTTTCTATTTCATAAACTTTAGAATTGGTGCTATCAGGATTTACCCCTTGGCAGTCTTCCTCTTGGGTCCCCCTACTCAACCTTGATCATCACATAGGCTTTGTGTCACTATGTGAATCGATATACTATATAGTCATAAATAGAATCGATGGAACCAGAGAGCTTACTTGAGGTCCACACATAGAGCCACTAAACAGAATACTCAAACGCTTCTCTGAATGTGCAAGTATTTTGACTAATGGAGTATAAAAATCAAATTTACTAATATATAAGACTCTGTACATACTAAATATATGTTTAATGTAGAATATACTAAGTTATGAATGATAGTAGACAGGAAAAACAAAAAAAAACACTTTCAGTCTATATCATGCGTTTCTTTGATAAATGTACAAGGGGAAATATAATTTAAATGATTCATCAGAGAAGGTATGAAGCAAGCCAGAAAGTAACTTCATTATGTTGTAAGAATCCCCAGATGTAGCAATACTGGAAAGAGAGTGACCTTTGAGTGACTGAAGAGCCAAGAGAAATTTTGAAAATTTTTATATCTGTGTATGTGATTCTCATGTATGAGTTGTTTATGAGTATTGCCAAGTGCAGCTATGCTCATTTTTATTTTAATCCCTTTAGCATGATTTAATGTGAATACAATCAAAACTTGTCTAAAGTAATATACATGGTCTAATTTTGAAATTTGTCAACAGCAACAGAAAATTTCAGATGAAAATGTCCATGTGCACAATTTTAAGGAAAAAAACTGAAAGTCATTTAATGCCGCCTATGGCAGTTTTGAAAGTATGAAGATAAATAAGGATTTAATTTTCTCACTCAAATATTTTTGTAATTTGATGAACAAGCTGAGCAAGTCAAAATGACAGCCATTTAAATGATCTTCCAAAGAAGCTTAAAGGAGACCTCACAGTCTTACTTTTTCTTAAGGGCAGCTCTGTTTCTTTGTACTCAGGCAAATATGCATTTTGTAATTAAAGCTAAGACATCAGAACATTGCCTTAGACTCAGCCATATCGTAACTATGAATAAAAGCATGAACTGGAAGCCATGGAAAATTTAAGCAGGGAGCCTAGTTTATAGCCTCTAGAAGACTAAATCTATTTATGCAAAAATGTTAAGAATAGAGCCACGAGTTTAAAAAATCACAGATGGAAAGAACAATCCTAGACTCCAAGGGCTAGACGATTGTCCTCAAAGAGTTCATTGTACTTAAATATGCCTCATGAGACTTTTTCTGTTGTTTTTTCCTTAAAATCAGTGACAAACGTAAACAAAGGTTCATATGACACACCAAATCACTCATGTTTGACTCACATTGAAAAACAGATCACTGACATTAATCATCGTTATAAAGCTATTTGGTGTTTGTCATTTGGGTAGTGCAGCTGCTGAATGATAGTTTGCACAAAATTAAAATAGTAAAAGTAGTTTAGGTCATTATAACCAGTTAATAATTACCAATATGCCGAAACATTTACCTTGATATTTTGGGTGGTACTGTTAAGAAACATTCTTTCACCCAGAAACTTGATGCATGTATGGAGAGATATGCCCACATATTTTGAGAGACAATATCTTAATAAGATATAGTCTCAAGCCCTTAAGCACTGTGTATCTTTTATCTGTCTAAATCAGTATCTGTATATTCCAGTGATGGTGAACACTTTAGTGAGTGCCCAACCTGCAACTCCAAACCCACTTATCTTTTACAAAGTGACAATAATGCAATTAAATCTGAATACTGAAGATTTTGTTTAGAAAAAACAACTCGTACATTAATATCTTTTGTCTTAAAAGAAAAATAACTCATGTCCCATAAGTTCATCACCACTAGTACAGTGGAACCATCAGAGAGATAGTCAAATACTTGACTAAATTATGCAGGTATTTTCACTGATATACTACAAATACCATGTTGTCTAAACATAGTTCATGTAGTTATTTAACAGTATTAGGTTCAAATTATATTTAAATTTACTATCCAGGATAGTTTTTCAGCTTAGAGTTGCATGAAATACTCATAGGAGCGTAGAGAATTTATTCATATCTGAAGGCTTGCACTCACAACTTGTTTTAAAAGACTCAGAAAAATTTTTATTTCATCTCTTTATTAAATCTTCTACCTTCAAGATATATCTACTTAACATTTCTTGTGAGTTTGAGAATAAAAATTACTAACCACTACTACCACTCCTAGTTTCAGTATACTTACTGTTAAGTGACATAGCAAAACGAATAGTGAATTGTGCTCTTCACGCCCTTTACCTTCAGATGTGATTTTCTTTCAGGCAAGAAAAATTATTTTCATACTGCAAGTTTATAGTTTTCTTTTTTTTTTTTGCCACTAAGTCATAATCATAACATGTTTATCACTGCCAAAATGCAAATATATTTTTGTCTTTTAAGCATAGTTATAAATGAAAACTCCGACCAATTCAAGCAATAAACAAAAACTAAAAGAAAACAAGGGAGTGGTTGCAATCTGGCTACGCAATAGGGGAGAAGCGAAAGCCTTTGCAAGGGAAGAGTCAGACAGTTTGAGGGACTCAGCAGCAGAACCTTGTAGAGATTTGTTTCAGACTTGTGGTCTGCATACTGCGTCCACATCCCAAATGACAAATACCACTGAATTGTTCCGCAGCCTGCCAGCTAAGAATAGTTTTGTATGGTTAAAAACAATGAAAACAATTCTATTGTATGGCATACAAAATTACATGAAATTCAAATGTCAGGGTTCATCAATAAAGTTTTATCGAAACAGTCTCATTTATTCATGTATGATCTCTAACTGCTTTCCTAGTGTAACTGTAGATTTCCAGTGACAAAGACCCTGTGTTGTGTAAAGCTGAAAATATTTACTGACTGGACCTTTATGGAAAAGATTTGCTGACCAGTAGAGAGTTTTTTTTTTTATTTAAAGAGAAAGAAACAGAAAAATCAAGAAGCAAACAATTAAAAAAAAAACAGCGAATTGACATAAACTAATCTTCAATAACTGTCAGTGGTGGTGTTTCAAATGAGAAAGAGATAGAGAGAGAAAGGGAGAGAGAAACTGCATTAGATTTCCATGCCCGTCTGCAATCACAGGTGAAAACACTGATTTGCAATTAGGCTTGGCTTTGTGGATCCACAGCAGTGGAAACTGTTTCAACTAGAAAGGACCAGCAGGGAAAGCCGCTGGGCAAACGAAGGCTCTTGGTATATTTTCCCTCCTGAAATACTTAGTCATCACAATGTATTTTATTTCTCCTTCAGAATGACTTTCTCATAAGAGCAAACCCGCCAAAACATTTAGCATATTATCAAATGTATTCTGTAGACAATTGATTATCCCATTTTAGGTATTAATTACATCTTTTTAGTGAAACATAAATATGAATATAAAAGCCAGGCATGGTGGCGCATGTCTGTTATCCCAGTTCCTTGGGAAGCTGAGGAAGGAGAATCGCAGGTGTGAGCCCAGTCTTGGCACCTTAACAATTTAACCAGACATTGAGTCAAAAGAAAAAAAAAAAGGGAGGTGAGGTGGGGGTGTCATTCATTGTGAATGCCTTGGGTTCAGTGCCCATAGTACAAACGCGCGCACACACACACACACACACACACTCCCCATCTAGTCATACATTTTTTTCAGCTCTTCCCATCTATATATTCTACATCCACAGATTTGACCAGTTCAAAATATTTGAAAAATAAATGTGCCTACTCAACATGGGCAGTACTACTTTTGGTCATTATGCCCTAAACAAAACGTCTATTTGCATGGCTTTTACATTGTATATGGCTTTTAAAGTAATGTAGTGATAATTTAAATATGCAGAAGAATGTACATAGTTTATATGCAAATACTGTGAAATTTTATTTAAAGGACTTGAGTGGCCCTAGATTTTGGTATCCAGAGGGCTCCTAGAAACAATCCCCTCACTATACTGAGGGATACTTGTATAAACCATAGATTACAACATGAACTTGTACTAACATTGTGAACTATAGTACACAACTTCATTTTATTATTTATTTTCAAGCCATTGTAAGTTGAATGTATGGCCATCATGGAGTCTTTCAGTTATAATATGGAAATATGTTTTGCTAAACACCAAAACAACAAATTACAAATCTTCAATGTTGTCACTTTTGACAGTAAAGCCTTGTGGCTCCTTATCACCAGCTTTGACTTAAGAGTTTGTAGTTCTCACAAAGACCCTTGTGCCTTGTATACACATATATTTTGCCAGAATTATTGAAATAACTTTATAACTCTTAAAATTTATTATTCTTCTTTTCTTACTTCTTTCTTACTATTCTTATACATAGTGCATCAAATAAAATTGGAACATTCAGTTACTTCTTAAGTAAATATATTAGTTTGTACTGCACTATAAACAGTTGCTTAGCTGAAAGTTCTGTAGGGCAGAAGTCTAGGAATAGTGTATTCTGGGTCTAATAAAGAAGAAATGAAGGTCTTACCTGGCTCTGCAATTTCATTGGTGTTCTCTTCCTAACCTGTAACAAGTTTTTTGGCGGAATTCAGTTCTTTGTGGTAATAGAATTAAAGTCACAAGTCTCTGTCTCTGTCTCTCGTTCTCTCTGTCTGCCTCTGTCTCTGTCTCTGTCTCTGTCTCTCTCACCCTCTCTTTCTTTGCTGGTTACCACTTCTCTGAAAAGGAGGTGTTATTTGACTGCATTGCTTGCTATATGACACTTTATAGCTTCAAACAAACAATGAAATATTGCCCTTGCGTTACATCTCTGTCGCACTTCAGATCTCTTTCTTTAAGAGGAACCCTGTTTCTGCTAAGAGCTCACTGGATCTAGTCAGGTACACCAAGAATAGTGTCACTTTTTAAAAGCCAGCTATGTCATATAATGTGAGAATGAAATTCATTAGTCTCCAGGGAACACAAACCTTTAAGGACAAAAATGTTAGAAATGGGACATTTTTAGAGTAAAAGGGGTATTATTGCACTATTAATTATACTAAAAGAGCAAATAGAAACTGAGCTGTCTTGTGAAAAACAAGATTATGCAAACATAATTTTTTGTTTGGTCTCATTACCTTTAAGACCCCAAGTTAACTTTCCAATTTCTTTCTTTCTTTGTTACTTTAAAATTTTACACAACATTAGAATTTAAATGTTAAAAATGCATGCAATGTATTTATAAATTTTGAAGAATAAAACAATCAACTCATCACCACACATAAGATTTTGAGCACACCAATACCACTGTATCTACTTTTGGACTCCTCCTTTATTCCACTGTCCTAAGAGAGTTCTTCTTTAACTGTTGTGTGTTCTAGGTTAAAATTACTTCTAGGTGTGTAAACCTATTTTCAATATACCTATACAAAATTTCATAGTGTCAGGCCTAGTGACTCCAGCAATATCAATATATTTGAAATTCTCATGTTTCTTTGTTTTGTAGGACTTGGAAAAGGAGAGGAATGAAACTACTCTAGAAATACAAATACTGCTTTAAGTTTTAGGAAAAGTGCTAAAGGTAGTGTGTAGACTATGTAGGAAAGGATGGAGATGGTAGCAGAAAAAGCAGGTCAATTGTCCCCAAGACTTTTGGCACCAGTAACAGTTTCCACGGAAGACAATTTTCCCATTTTGTGTGTGTGTGTGTGTGCGCGCACGCGTGTGTGTGTGTATGTGGGGGGGATAGTTTCAGTATGGTTCAAAGAACCCTACAACGTAGATCCTTTGCATGTACACTTTAGAGTTCTCTCCTACAAAAATCTACTAAGTAGCTGACATGATAGGAGGTACAGCTCAGGTGGTATTGCCAGCGACAGAGAGTGACTCTAAATACAGATGAAACTGCTTACTAGTTTGCTGTTCACCTCCTGGTGTGCAGCTTGGTTCCTCACAGACCACTGACAGGTCCAGAGTTAGGGGCTTCTTTAAGTTAGATGACTGTTGCAGCCATCCTGGAGACAATAAGTGAAATGGGATAGTTTAGTCCTGTGCCAATTTAGCTAAGTTATAACTCTATTTCCTGGAATAGTCATCACTACAGTTTTACATTCACCATAAAAGTATCTATATGAGATTCAGAGAAGCAATTATACTCTGAAGATTGTGCAGGGTGCCTAACAGCAGTGCATTGACATCATTGTTGATTTCTTAGTTTATTTCTTAGGTGTGGGGTGGTAGCCAGGCCTGACACTCCTTAGTTTTCACTGGATTTCTTTATTAAAATTCTCTGACTTCTGGTGCAATCATCTATTCATTCCATCCTAGCTTCTAGAGCTAGTCATTTTAGTCATTGTCATTGGTGGCACTGATACAAGTTCCATGTTGTGTTTGTGGATGCCCAGTTTCATTGTAAGTTGTAGTTTGTCAGTGTTCTTCATTGCCTCATACTCAGCTTTTTTCTATGATTGCTGGTCCCATTGACTGATAACCTGCTTAATATAACCGTATGTCGCAGCTGCATCAATGTGACAAAATACCTAAGGAAATCAACTGAAAAGAAGGAAATATTTACTTTGGCTCATGGCTTCAGAGGTTTTACTGGGCACAGTACATCATGGCAGGGACCATAAAGAAGAGGTGATTTATTCTCTTCATGGCAGTCAAGAAACAGAGGGAAAAGTAGGGGATGGAGTCCTAATATCACCGTTAGGTACACAGCCCCAGAGACCTAACCACTAGCCTCTACCTCCTGAAGATTGCACCGTCTCCTGCTAGTCCCACAGGCTGGATCAAGCCTTCAGCATATGGGCCTTTGAGGGATATTTAAAATCCAATCCATAATACTACAGAAGCACATCAACCTTCTACATCTTCTTTAACTGCTCACACTGTTGTGTAAGGTAAAACCCTTTTGTCATATCGCTCATGGCTCTGATTCCCAGAGCTAATCCTAACTGATACCCGAGGCATGCAGGACACAAGACATCACATTCAAAAGGTGTTTCCAGGATTTCATTAATCTCAGTTGCTGACTGATTTTTCTGGGGTTTAGATGCTTCAAATTTCAGCCTTTCTAAAAAGCACTAATTTTTAAAGATTCTAATTATTTATTACTTCTTTCTTTCAGTAAGATTTGGTAAATTTGTTTTGCTAAAATATGTCAGCTTACCTTCTCTCCTTTCTTGTACAAATGTAAATCGCTCCTGAAATCTTTTGTCTTGATGTAGGGAAAATAAGAGATGCTTTTTAATTTTTTCTCACTTGCCCTCTTTTACTCTGATAACACGTACAAACATACACTCTCTTTTTGATTTGTCTGTTTTGCCTTGTTTAATTTCTTGAAGAGCTTTGTGATGTTTTTCTTCTTTTAATGTACCAAAAACAATTAATCTTTTAGAAATCTATCATAATGCCTAAGAGCTTTCTGGGAAAACCAAATCTGATTTGAATTTTGAATCCAAAATATAGTTTTTTAATCTGGGGCAGATAGTTTAATTTCTCCATGACAAAATTTTCATTATAAGACATTATTAGAAGAACATGTGTCCCAGAGTTTTACTAGGAAAATTCACTAAAAATACATGTATCCTTAGTTTTATTCCTACTGTAAACTAACGATTAAGAGATGTGACTTATTGGTTCTAACTGTTACATTAATTTTTGGGATTGGGAATTAGATGGTAGAACTGAAACTTTACCTTTTCTATTTAATGTTTGTTTGACCCTTTCATCAAATCTTTTCCATAAATTTATCCTTTTGATCAACATAAATGTTCTGATTCTGTCTTCCACCAGTTTTACATCAATTTTGAATCTGATTTTCACTGGCTTTTTCTTAGGTGTGGGGTGGTAGCCAGGCCTGACACTGCTTAGTTTTCACTGGATTTCTTTATTAAAATTCTCTGACTTCTGGTGCAATCATCTATTCATTCAAAAACTAACTAGAATTCTCCCATGACATACTCTGAATTGATGGTGACTTTTTCCACTGTCAACATGAACTGCATTTCTCCAGAATTCCAATGAGTCATTTATGATGATTCTCACTGAAGGCATTATTATCCTGTTTTTCAGGACAAGTTAATTCCTAGAACCCCAGGCCTCCTTTCACAAGCAGTACCAGTTGATTAAACCTTAAGCAATATGGACCAGTGGGCCCATGTGGTCCAATATATGTCACGAGAGACAATTCTGGCTTTAAAAAGAAGAATCGAAATAATTTTTGTTCATCTCTGTTAGATGAACAAAAAGTTCTGCTACTTTTCCAACTTTGACATTTGTACCTTTCGCTTTAGTGAAGCTCAACATTTTCCAGGGTAATGAAACCATTTCTTGTATGAAAACTTATGTCTACGTATGTGTATTTGTGGAACTGGGACCTTATTAACCCATATCATGCCCTTTTCTTACTCTTGACCATACAGTATGTAGATATATTACTTATTGGTAGAACCCCCAGGTACCACTTATTGCATTCAGGAAAGTCTTTGTCCTGTCTTCTGTGTGCCAACTGCCCTTTAAATACTATTTTGCCTCTGCTTTTCAGGAAACACAGCTAAATTTTGTCTTTCTAGTGATCGCCTATGGCCAGTGCACATCTAATTTAGACTTCGGGCTTTCTGTAGAAAATTTGGGGCCGGGGCTATAGTTCAAGGTCAGGGATATAGCTCAGCAGCACAATGCCTGCCTGGCAAGCATGAGGTCTTGAGTTTGATCCCCCGTACCAAACAAAAAACAAAAAAAAAAAAAGAAAAACAAACCAACAAATTTGACCATGTCTGCTTGTGACTCCTGTATGAGACAGAATGGGACCTGTTAGGGTTTGTGTCCAGGTGGACCCCCAAGCCTTATGTAGTCATGAAAGCAGTTGAATCTAGCGTTTGTGATTGGCTCGTTGTCTAATGCTGGGATTGGAGGTGTGAGTTCGACACCCGCCCAGGGGTGGAGCTGGCATACAATGTAAGGTCAGGAAGGAGACTTGTTTTGCCCTCTTTCGCCCTGTTTGCTCTTGCTGCTTGCAGTGAGGCTCCCCCTCAGCCACACCACCCTGCCTTGGAACCAGCTAAGTATGGACTGAAACCCCAAAACTGTAAGAAATAAAACTCTCCTTCCTTCACTTTGGCATCAGATATTTTGTCTCAAGGAGAGATAAGTAACCAAGACAGGATTCATGTGCAATTACATACAATAAAATATTAAATTTTAAGTTAATAAATAGAATCAAAATATTTACTTTCTAGTATAATACCTAAACAGAATAGGTATTATATTGAAAAATATTTGGCAATTATTTTAATCCATCAGTCACTTGTCATAAAATCTTTCAATAAAATCTCCCTTTCAAATAATAAAATCTCAATCTTGCCTGCACCTAATTCAGTTTTTGTAGTAGTCTCTTTAATTAAATTACAATCTCTGTATCATCACTGTCTTATTTCTAAGAAAATAAACTTCTAATCTGAGATCTGATTAATAAACTCATCATAATGTTCACAACATGACTTAGAAATTATCCTCCCACTTTATAATTAAGGCAACTCCTTTTTCAGTTTAAACTGCTCATCTAACATCACCCTTTCTCATATTTGGAGTGTAGCAAATTATCAGGACTTGGCAAAATGTTAGGAGCTCATGTACATATCAGCTGCTATTAATCTTGTATTTTCTTTGAATTCACAGATACTAATGGCTTCCATCATGCAACCCTTGCTAAGCAGCTGTTCTCATTCCCTTTGAATTGCGGCTTCCCAGAGAAGCTCTTCTTGGTCTTCTTAAAGTCCTTAGACTTCCTTGCTTTCACTGGTCTTTCTTTTTTCCCACCCTCTTCAGTCTTGCAAATGGCTAAGTAGATCTAATGGCAGACATTATTTTTTTCCTCTTTCACCTTTCTTTGCTCCTTTCCTGCAGGGCTCCCTTCCATCATCATGCTTTATTCTTCATCTTTATTTTCTAATCCCTCCCCTTAATGGTCCTGATTACACACGCTAGCTGAGGCTCACCAGACACTTGGCAGAAGCACGGGGAACACAGTTCAGGTTGTGTTTACCCTGACTCCCACAGGCCTTCCCCTCCAGATGTTTTCCCTACTCCCTGTCCCCCAGGTTCTGCCTGCCTTGTGCCTCTGGGACACAATTCACATGCTCTGTGTCCTCTGCCTCTGAGCTGCCTGCACGAGTTATTACAACAGGTTCTGCAGCCTCTCAGTGTCATCTTTCTCAGCTAAAAAACACATCCTGCCTCCTGCTCTGTAACCACAGGTGAAAAACCATTTGATTATGCAGCCATCCAATGTGTAGACGTCATGCTTTGCAAACTTTGCTCAAATAAGTGAGGAGAATTGGGACATAGATAGACTGAAAGACTTTGAAAAAGTCCCGAGAGTATAGTGATAGAAAAAGTACCTGTTACTAGATATTAAGATTTTCTAGGCTATAACAATGTGGTACAAATTGGATGTTAGGAAAATTTTGTCCCTGTGTACATCTGCTAGCTTATTGTCAGCCAAAAAGATACTAATTTGTCAAAAAAATGTACCAATTTAGTATTAAGAATTTGGGCTTAGAATCATCTTTACTTTTGCAATTTTAAAAGAAAAGTTTTCACTTTGAGTATCAGTTGTAAAAGGATAAAATGTTAAAGCCTTGGGACTTGTGACTTCATGTATTTTCCCGCCTAGATATTTATTTTTGAGAAAGTTAGAAGTTAGTTTTATAATCCTTATAAGGGTGTGTTTCTTAAAAAGGTAAAGTCTCCCTATTTTCCATTACTTAACAAAAACACACCTCTGCTATCAACTGCAAATATCATTTCAAACATTATAAATGAATTAGTATTATACAATACCCCTCACAAGCACATCTCTTAACAGTTTTTACAACTCTCTTTTATCTGATTTTCTATCCTAATAAAAATACTATATACAACTCCTCTAAAGTATAAGCTTCATAAAAGGTCCCTGCTGGTCTAGGAGTGAAGAGCTTAATTCCCAGGGATGTTCTACTGAGTATAAAGCATTTTAGTAGTATCCACTCAAAGCCAAAATAGCACTCTGAATAACTAAAACTTCAGAGATATTAAAAAGAACTACAAAATGACTTAAATTTGATCTATTTACTTCAGTTATTTCTGAATGTTGTAATTCATAAAATGTCAAAATATATACATATAAAATGTCTTTTGCAAAGATATATTTATTTTAAATGCTTTGTACAGTGTCATATATAAGGCACGAATAGTGACAATTAAGTTACAATGTACATAAACACCATTCGTTGATAGTCCTAGTATTATATTAGGAATACATGCACAGTATAGAACACAGCGGTCTCTGAGGACAATGGTTTAAGTCTGTGAGGCACTTGAAGGTTGTTTTGAGAAATAAAAGGAAAATAATGAAGAAAAGTTATATAAACATAAAATACTACTATTTTAACTCAGTTTCTCATAATATCGTCAAATGTTTTAGATATTTTTATGTAAACATTTTAAAATTAATAGATTAATATTACAACACATTTATGACACATATTGGATATATATTATTTGTGTGATAGTATATAACCCTTGGTTCATAAAAGGGCACACACTTCAACTTTTAGAAGGGCTTATCTTTTTCCAATAAAGTTCTATTTGGTAAATGAGAAATACTATTAGAATTTAGAAAGTCTTATAAAATGGACTCATATGAGTGGAATGATTAATGAATTTTGAAAAATGACTTCACTAGAATGAATGAGTCCTGTGCCATTTTAATGAATTCATAGTATAAAATGTGATACTTTAAACACCCAAATATGCCATATTTTCTTTACCAAATGAATAAATCCCTTAAGATTAAGGTTCTCTAGTTTAGAACATTTTTCAGATATAGATTTTTCCCCCTTAGTCTATTTGTATGTAAAAGATTTTCTAAATTATTTAGTGTGAAGCACATTAAGTTTTGCACTTTCTAGTATGAAGCCGTATTTACCCTACAATTCATCTAGTTATGTTAATTTATAAAAAAAATCACTGAGAATTGCATTTTGTAATTTAATAGCTTTTATAATAAAAAAACACAGAGGAGGCATGTACTGCCAAGATATGAAGATAATTCAAGTAACTGAAAAATAATAGGATGAGACATAAAGGACAGATTTGGTGGAGATTTACAACATTTTGCATGTGTATTTTCCAGAATCAAGAGAAGTTTCTGTAAAACATCTTTCTTCAACTTTAAAGATAGTTCAACCTTAACTATGCCCAGTGTATCAGTCAGGGTTTACTAGAGAAACAGATATAATACAAAATAGACAACTGTATAAGAAATTATAAGATTGGCTCACAATGGTCAGCCAACAAGTTGAAGGAGGGAG
>RJWT010019609.1:0-18327 GCA_004365215.1 Cuniculus paca | reverse complement strand
ACTTTTTAAAACATCCGTTAATTCAAGATGAAATGCATATACTTTTAAGCACAATGCTGAACATACGTATTAGCTACATTGACAAGTCCAGTTCCATTATAAAGGTACATCTGGTATTTACTTAAGAATGATATTATTATGGAATGAAACAATATTTAGTCCATTCTAGCTTCCTTTAAAAATCATTGACATTTTGTCTAATAACACTCTTCCCTACAGACCTCACAAGTGAAATCAGAATACTTCTAAACATCTTCCTAAAGAGACATCTTTTATAAAACCCAATCCTCCTTAGGGCATTCAGCTAGGCCACACTCTGCTCTTCTTTATTAATTTCCAAGTCACTTTACACATACCCCAAGTATCTTCCTGCATAACTCATGGTCTTCTTCCCTCTTTCACAACTCATCAACACAGCTGGTGATTTTGAGTTCATATAATAAGCCATCTCGCCTAGAAAACAGATAGCCTTTCATTACTGTATGAGATGATACCTTGATTGGTTCATGTGTTCTTTATTTTGCACTCCTGTTCTAGCATCATGAATTTTGTCATTCTCTGAAACAGTTTCACTCTCCATTTAAAGAAAATCAAGTATTCCAATTCTAGTAATTAGAGTATTTCATCAAATTTATTTACTTTCTTTATTCTACTACATATTCACTGACCATGAATTTCATTCAGCTTTTCTCTGCTTTTATGTTAACTTTTATTTTTATGATGGTTAATTTTGTATCTACTTGAGCGAAGGATGCTAGAGAACTGATAAAAGGTTATTTCTGGAGTGTCTCTGAGGATGTGCCTGGAAGAGATTAGATTTTTAAATCAGGAGACCAAAACAAAAAGAATTATCATCACCGGCCATGTTCAATACTGTTCAGTCAATTGAGAACCCAAAAAGAACAAAGGGCACAAGAGGGAGGACATGCTTTCATCTGCTGTGGCCCTCAGACGTTGGTCCTTCTGGTACTTGGGCCATTGGACACCATCGGGTACTTATCACAGTGAACCTCCACCCTCAAGTTAGCATGTCGTTCAACTGAGTTAAACCCCGGCTTTCTTAGTTCTTCAGCTTTTAGTTGGCAGGCCAAGAGACATCTTGGCTTCCATAATTGGGTCAGCAAATTCCTGTCAATTCTACTCAACCTCACTGTCTGGCTGCCACATATATCTATACCTATCAACATGTATCAATTCATATATATTTTCTCATATGTGCACCTGTACAATATTTTCTCCGAACAACTTTTTCTATTTTCTTACAGCTTTAGGTCCATATCTGTATCTGTGTATCTCATATTGGTTCATTGTTTTTCAGGAGAAACCTGATACACTCCCTTTCTCATCCATCCTTTAGTTCTACCTGTTTGGCAAAATGCCAGCAGCAATAAAGAGATGCCTTCTATGTACGTTCTACTGTCCCCTCACCTAGACTCCCAAGAGGAACAAGTAAAATTAAATTTCTCCCATTTTAAAAGCAAACATCTCCCTGAATGTTATAGATATCTTTGTAGTTCTGTCTTATTGCTTTCAAATTAGTTTCTTCTGGATGATAAGTTTTCCTATACCCCATATCATGTAAGTTTATTAAAGGAATTAATAATCTCTGTGGGTGCCTTCTTACTTGTTTTGAATGTATGAGAAGTTCTGAAATCACATACACATGAAAAATTTGCAGATGACCTATCTGATAGTTGTTTTTAAAATATGGGATATTTGAGATGTAGTGGTTCTAGAGAAAGTATATTTGGTCACTACACATTGAATGACAACTAAAATTATTTTTGAATTCATAGTTAAATGAGCATTGCTATTCCCTTTCCTGTCACTATTTGTAATCTTGCATTTTCTTCTTTGATAAAATGATTTTCATTTATTTATAATTTTATGACATATGGGAAATGCAATTCTAATTTTTGTTTTCTGGTTTTAATGTATGTTTCTTGTTAAAATATATTCTTTTTATCTGATACAGTCATCCTTTGCTTCTAGAATTCAGGGAAGTAAAAATAATGGGCTCTCTTTCAGGGACATGCCAAGCTACTATCGAACTGAGCATCCTGCCTGACCTCTGTGGGCCCCTCTGTGGAGTTAGCAGGTGCTGGTTAGTGTGGCCTCCATAGGTGGTTCGGGACTGGAATGAGATCAGACTTGGCTCTCACTTTGATTTACGTATCCCATGGGGTGGCTGCGGCTACTTTGGGCTTTTAGACTTGGAATCTATTCTATAAAGGTACCAGAATATCCAGTAACCATATGTGTGGTGTTTACCTTTGTTTGAAAGTCACAGAAAATAAAGAATTCATTTTTAAAAATAATGCTGTTAGGTCATAAATCAAGGATAAAAAATTCTCTGAAGACCTTTTTCTTTAAAGTTTTCTACAGCTTTGATAAGATTATTTTGGAATTGTAAGAAACACTGTATTTTGGAGCTGTATTTCAGAGAACTAAAACATGTCACAGAACTGATTCTTATCTGTAGCAAATCATTTGTGTTGTTATAAAAAAAAAAAGAAACTGCACCCATTGATCTTGTATATCAACTGTAAGACAAACCAGACTTTGTGTCTGCTTAGAGCAAATGCGGTACCCAGTGAAGGTGATGGCCAAAACTAGGTGAGGATTGGATGCTGGACCACTGTAGCTTATCTTTCCTTTTAGAACATGCGTTTTTTTTTTTTTTCTTATTTCACCTACTGACTTGAAATTCCTCTTTCTCTCATTTTGGCCATTAGCTTTTCAACACGGATAATCATTTTGTTGGCATTTTGAGACTTCAGGTGACACGATTTTAAACTTTAAGTTAACCCTGTTCATACTACTTTTGCCCTCATTTAAAGAATTTCTGACTTTGTAAAAATCATTTTAATTACTCAGTTGCTCTCATTATAGTTACCAGTCTTTATTGCTGTCATTACTTACGTGCCTCCATTGACATTTACAGTACTAACTGGTTTTCTCCCCTCAAAACTCAAAACTGTAATATAGTAATAAATAAATGAATAGATACATTAGTAAAAGAATGTATCCTCTAGTATTGGAGTTTCCTACAAGTTTCTTCACTGATTTTAGCCTTATTGCATGTTTTTCAGAGTTTTAATTTTGATTGCTACACAGGATGGTCTAGTGACTAATCTAGAAAGTAATTTCAAGAAATGTGCAATCATCGCAACATTTAAGAATACAAGCTACAAAACCATTCTTTTAAATCTGGGTGTAGGCAGATGGTAAATCAAGAATGTGGTCTCTGTGTAGATAACCTTAAAAATGTACAATTGAGAAATGAAATGAGGACAACAGGAACTAGAACCCTGAGGAAATAGTTTAAGAAAGTAATACTTACTGTATTGAGGGTAAGGAAATATTTCCAGGTGCTGTTGATGTGGGCATCATATGTGTAAGTACTGACAAGCTTGAAAGGTTGGCTAGAAATTCAGGGAAATCTTTGTGAGCATCACATGTTTTTGAGGATTTCTTAAATAATATCAGAGAGAGTAACAGAAACATTTTTTATTAGTTAACTTAGTAAAAGAGACACATCCTTCTAATGTTTTGTCAAAGTTTAATAAAGACAGTAAGAATTCAAAGACAGAATGTTGCCATTTTGCAGATTTGGACATTTATTGAATTACATTTTCTGATTCCATTCACAAACATAGAGAAATGGAATTCATTCAGTAGTTATTCAGTTTTCTCAAGCTTAACAGTTCTGAGATTTATCTGTATAAAATGAAGAGGGAGGAAGAGGATAAGTCAGAGCAGAGAAGCTCAAATCACAACTCTCAAAATTGCTTAGAAGAGATAACGCCATCTCTTGAAAAATTACTGCTCTTGTAGACTGATACCATGTAGGATAAGTTAGAAAATTACAGAAAGTCCACATAAAATGGTGAAAAATATGAGTGAAGATTTAGTGATTCAGTATCTAGAAATCAAGGATTAGAATGATTTTCTGTTTTAGTTCAATGATGTCATTAAGAATCTTCAGCCTTGTTCTAAGGCTTATCTTAAAGCTATATCTATTTCTTTGTTTCAAAATGATCGCCAATTACCATGAAGGACTATGTGGCTCTGAGCACATCTTGGGAGAGAAAAAAACAGATTCTAGAGCTCAAAAACTGGAGAGTTTATTATTTAGAAACCTCCAGTAAATACTTTCTGCAGTTTCAGTGAGCATAGCTGGTCATAATGGCTCCTTAAGCAATTAATTTCCAAATACACTGAATCCATAGGGAGCAAGTGGATGTCTATCCCCAATGTATTTTTTCAACACTTATTCTCCTGAATATTCCATTGAATTGCAGCAATACAATTTGTAAAATTAACCTTAGATTCATTATCCTAATGATTATTGTATCAGTGTTGCCTACAATTGTTTCAAAACTTCTCATGTCACCTAAATATTGAGAAATGAGTAGAGGCTGAAGAAAGGTTCTAGAAAACTACTTCCTTGCTGTCAAAAGATGGGACATGTATGCTCTTTACTGCTACCCTACCTTCCACCTTTTTCAACAAGAAAGAATTAGAAAAGGTTTTACTTTGCTTTCTCCTGATAGTGATTGAGTAAAATGAGTAAAATGAGAAAAAATACCCAGACTGCTCTTAAACCCTCCCAACTACTTCTGATTTTCTAGTTATGTGAAAATAAAGTTCTTTATTCCTTAAACCAGACAATGGGGTTTTCTGATACTTATAGTAAAATTTTACTAAGAATACAATTTTTCATTCAAAATACCAGTTATCAGAAAAATAGAAAGTTGGAAAACTACCATAATGTTTACAGGATAAGATAGATTCTGATACATGAAATCTGCATTATTAAGAGGTAGTGTCTGAAGTATAGTCTGTGTTATAAAGAGCATAACCACTTTTTAGCCTATACCGTCTTTTGGATGTGAGTCTACAAATTGGAGAGACACATAAAATCTGTCTATAAAGTTTAAAAAAAGAGAATTAATCACCTAATTACAAGCCAATAAAGACAAGAAGAATAGCACACATCCTCACTTTTCAAACTAATGAAATATCATTTTATTTTGGTTTAAGTAGTGTTTAGTGTTTTATGAACAAAGAATTCCACATGTGTTTTGCTCTTAGAACCAAGTGATGAAGTTATATTTAAGCTTTTTATTAATAATTCTGCTGCTTCTGTAGTGTTTCATATCTGTAAGAGAGGTACACCATGAAAGACACTAGCATCATGAAGTATGATAATTCTACTCTTTCTTCCCTTTTCTTCAGATCTTTTTCCTTTAGCTACAACAATGTATTGTATCCATGAATGTCCCATCAGAGAAATGTTAAGGAAATATGAATAAAGATTGCAGACAGTATTTAATGCTTGATCAAACTATATAATAAATTATATTTGCTTTTAAATGTCGATAAGAACTTCAAAGTACAATTTACCTAGGATAATTAAGAATTGATTTCAGTCCCATGTAAGAAAGTAAAGAAAATCATACTGGAAGATGCCTCAATGGATTTAATTCTTTCTGGCCAGTGTAAAAAGTGGTATAAAAGAAAAGAGAATATTGAAAGATGGTTGCCATGTAGATTAAAGTTTGACGCTGGCGATTTAGCTCAGCGGCATAAGCTCCTGCCTGGCAAGTGCAATGTTGTGAGTTCGATCCCTGGTACCAAAACCAAAACCAAAACAAACAAACAAAAAAAAGATTGACATCACTAGGAAAGAAAATTCTACATAGATCCAGAAATAAACTGAATGATTCAGGAAAAGAGACTTCAAAGAGTTTATTTATTCTGCAATAATATGCTACTCCTGTGCTTAGGAATGTTCAATTCAGGACCAGAGACTTAGCTTAGTGGCTTAAGTGCCTGCCTAGAAAGCACAAGGTTGTGAGTTTGATCCCTGGTGCCACAAAAAAAAAGTTCAATTAATAAAAGTTCTTCCTATGGGAAAAGAAATAGTTTAGAAGCAAGAAATGTGACGATTTTTCATTGAAAACTTTTACCAAACAATTACCCAAACATTGTCTGCTAATTATTTTTTTCCTTGAAACTTCAATAACGATTTTTAACAGCAGTCAGTGTGTATTCACAAAACTCAGAAAATTTAACCTTTGGTGACATATTAAAACCTTCTCATCACTTTCGGCATTTCCATTAATTAAAATGTTTTAAACACTGTTAAGAACTATATAAAGCATTATGAAAATCAAAGTGGAAACCCACTCGAAATAAGCAGATTAGTCTCTTAAGGAATGCATTTTTCTGAGAATGGATTACTAGTTTTTTATAAAGATTGAAAAGTAACCCAAAATGGGCTATGAACCACGAATAATGTCTCTGAGTCCTCGTTTATTTCCTTTAGTCACAAAGATCACTGTAAGAAGAAAGATTAAAGATTCAGGGAGCCCAGAACTGAAAGCACTAAAAGGGAATCTAGCTGCAGAAAGATGAAAAGATTCAAAAAAAATTTTTAACAATATTGATATGACAAAACTATGATGACCAGGGAGGGGGGATAGAGTGGAATGGTCTTGTGAAAAAAAAAAAAAAGGTGAGCAAGGTAGGGGTAGAGGGAGAAGAAGAGAAAAATAATATGTGAACTTACAGAAAAAAGTGAATAGAAAATTGAAATTTATCACCATCAGAAAGATGTCAGAGATGGTAAACATGAGATTTATGTAAGGCTTACAAAAAATGGCAAAGAAAACATAAGCAGTTCTTTCTGGACTGTATTCATTTCAAAAGGCTAATGCATAAGTTTAATGCATAGGACAAATGGTATGATGTTAACAAATTGTGGCAGCAAAGTAGAACTCAAACCATACTTTTCTTCTCTCAAGAACAGTGAGGTGCCACTTGTAGAAAGACCTTGGCTCTGAGGAATTTTGATGTAAGTGAACAATAATGAGAGACCACTCAGCTACATCTAGGTTCAGGTAGTGAATCACTGAAATGGGTGATGTTTAAGATATCATTCTCAAGAAGAATGTACACATCGCAGATGAAAACAACTGACATATTTTTTAAAGTAAAGAAGTTATACACTTAGAAGATATTCCATGTGGGTCTCATACTTTTGATAAATAAGTAGGTTTTTGAACTTTTTTAAATAGAAAGATTTTTTAATAGAGTCTTCAGAAGTGGTTATATGTCTAGAAACCAAATGTTTTTCACCAAGAGCATGCTATGAAAAATCATTTATTTTCTTTGTTGATATTCAGTGAATACTCCAGTTATAATTAATCAGCACTATTGACAGCCTTTTGGGAAAATATATGAAAATGTTTATGTAAACAAGTTAAAGAAAAACATTGTAGAATTAAATGGAGTATTGCTCCCTTGATATGTATACTTGAAGATTACTTCCTAGTAGTTAGATATCAACTAGAATAGAGTTCCGTGATTGACATGACAGAGCCCCTCTTCTTTCCAATGCTTATCAGTGACTTTGGTTGAGAGAAAAAGGGGAAGACCTGCCTGATTATCAAGTTTAAAGGTAATGCAAAGGTGAGAGGAATAGTTAACAGAATTCCTATGCAAGTAGATCTCAGTGGGGTAATACACCAGAACAAAAAGAAGTAAAACTAATAGGGATTCATCTGTTCTTTCTTGTATTCAGTGTTCATTAACTAGGCAACTTTTACTGCATTGCAGTTCTTGCTAAAGAGCAACAGGTAAGACGGGTCTGCTTAGATTTTTGAAAGAGAAGACATTTTAACAAATAATTTCATTTAAATATAAGGCCTACTATACTATAATCCATTTCAAGTTACTGTGGAAACTCGGGTTTGTGAATAAATAATCATTGAATGTTAAGGATTAGATATCAATTTCCAGATGACTTATAGAACAATAGAAATAGTTTAATAATATGAGGGAAAAATGTGTCAGTAACATAATGGGAATGCCTTAAAATAGAAATGCATTACAATTAGAATGTTTAAAGGAAGTAAATACGTAGTGTACTATGCAATTCTCAACACAGCTTTTAAAAAAATGTGACTAGAAATGAAAGGAGAAAGATATACAAAGGGATGTAGACCCAGGAGGAGTTGGTAAATAAATAAATTCTTTCTAGTGTTAAAAACTTCCTAACAATTGAGTGAATTATGTCTGTACCATTTTTGTAACACTTTTTACTAGTACTTCATCTTTTAAAAAGTGATAAATTGAAGTTATTTATAATATTACTGTATAATATCCACTGGTTCAGAAATTACCTTCTTTAATTTCTTTCCCCTGTTGCTGATATTTGTGTATGTATTTTTATGTCTATGTATGTATGAATTTGAGAGTAAAATTTACAGCCATGATAAGGGAGCAAACTTTTGATTATTAAGCAAAACATTTGATATTCCTTTCCGTAAGGGATACTTTCTTGTGTCTTCAATACATTTCACTAAAAATATTTTGTTAAGAGGTATACTTAATTCAAGTCCTTCCATTTGAGGAATTTTCATTTGAAACTCACTCTCAAACTAATTAAACTCTATCCAGAAATTATGAACTAACCTACAACCTAATTTCTTTTTTGAGATATATTTTTCTCCTTCAATTTTGCGGTGGTATCATTCCAATGTTGGGAGAACTGAATTTCACAAACTTTGTTTTGCATAAGATTCAACACTTACTGTATATTGAAACTCAATGCAGGTATTTTTAACCTGGCAAGATGCACATTTATTCTAATCAGGGGCCAGTTACTCAGCTGGCTTTCCCTGTTGTTGATGAAGTTGAGGTCATGGGTGTCATCCTGGTGCAGGCCAGCAAACTTCTCTTTGTTACGTGGCACAGGCTACTCCCCTCACCCCAGCCAGCTGGCTGGCAAATGTGTGCAGTTGGTGACAAGGAGAACTGGGTGAGATTGTGTAGATGGATTGGTGGAAATTCATCACCATAGCTAGGAAAATAACCCTGAGCAAATGCCTTTCTAATGGACAACACATGGTTGTTTATATTCAATTGAATTGGAGATATATAGTTTGTCGTTAATCTTACTTCTACAATATCTCACTTTATTGAATAGATAAAATGCCTTCCTCCCTTAAAATTTATTTTCTAGAATTTTATAGGTATATTTGATAAATATTTCACATTGTGTTTTCATAATCTAATTCTTTTTATTTAAATTTTCTTAGCTTTTTCAGGACATTATAGATTTGCAGCAATCTCATTTAGTTTTTGAGAAAGTCAATGGGCAAAACTCACATGAACAGTGATGATTCTGAAGAGAATAAATCAGTCTCTGCTGAATATTAATCATGAAAAAATGTTAAATCAAGCACATAATCTTTGGCTAGTGCCTTTCAGATATCTCTTCCTCTGCATTTATTAGTATCATGTGGATAAAAGAGTAAATTTAGCATTGTCTTGATATTTGGAATTCTGTCTGCTTTAACCAGCACAAATTAAATGAAGCTATTCACTACTTTTCAAAAAGGGTGCTTCATAATGTTGAGTAAGCTTTCAAACTCAGTTTACTTCAGTATATGCTAATTACTCTCATCTAAACCTGTATCATGTAATTAATATGAACATAACTAAGATTCACTTCTAATTTTTTTCTTTCTATATGTTATCATACAAAATAGCATTACTTATAGTTCAAATTTCAGTTTAACAAATCAAGTCTAACTTTCTTTAAGTACAGTATACATTTCCTTTGGTCATCTCAGACATTTCAGTAAGAGGCAACTTTAGCATAATTGTATGCATTCTATTTTTAAAATGGCAAGTTTAATTTAATACAATGAAACCTATTTTATTCTTTCAGCCTAATTAATCAGAATATATCAAAATATTAGTTTTAGAACAAGTAGATTATAGAATGTACACAATGAATTCCAGTTGAACTGAAAAATAGCTCTTTTGAACCTATTCAGTTTTGACTCTAATACCAAATGTAAAAATATAAATGTTAAAACTGGAGTACCACTATTGGTAAGGAAGCCTGAGAGCCATGAAATATATAATTACCTGGGCTTTTCAGGAATTAAAACTCTGCAGTCTTCATTGTATAATTTTTTACATTGAAATGACTTCTGTGTTTAGAGAAGATTAATCTCTTTAGATCGCTAAAAGACCATTGTCAGGCCACTAGGGTCTAACAATGGCTCTTTACTAAGATTTTTAAGGTTGTTTCAATCTAATTTTTAAAATAAGCTATAAGGCAGTACGATTGATAGCAACTGTAATGTCAGTTTCCTTTTTAAATGTAGTTTCAGAATCTCCCTATAGAAAGCACTCGGTACTTCTCATACCTTATTGGAAAAAAAAATCTGTCTTTATGGTGTATGGTAACTTGACATGCTACACAAAAAAGGGGGTAATGGGAGAGATATTTAATTCTTCAGATATTTTTGTAGAAACTTGGGAATGTGCTATTAATCATTTTCCCCAAAATTCCTATTTTTATGAGTTTTAGGGCTTTTACAGTCAGTATGAATTTTTCTGTCAGAGTGCCGACCCATTGACAATACAATCATTTAAAAATCTAATTACTTTCACCTGTTTAAATAAGTGAAATTCATGCTGGAAAACGTGTGCAAACTGCAATGGGAAGTAGTTGAACTCCTGTTCAGGGAAGGCTTTCCAGGCATCTTTTGTGTCCCTTGAGGTGTTTATGTCCTTTTAGTAGTCTGTATGGATTTAGTCTATAGCCACAGATTTGTGACTAAATGATTGTGTGGTCGAAGCTACTAAATAGTAATAAGGATTGGTAATGACTGAGGTTTATTTCAAAAGCTTCATGTCTAATCTCATTAGAATACCCATGGGTACAAATGTTATTTTTCCCTTGTGTGTTCTAAGCATAGAGTAAGTGATGGAACATAATTAATGTACCAAAAATGCACATTTGCCTTTGTTTTTATTGTAAATACATAGTGAGTTCATCCAAACCTCTCAAATTTGAATACTTTCTTTTCCTATTTTGCTTTAACTAAAAAAAAAAAAACACTACATATATCACACATACAGACACATATACACACATATATGTGTGTACATGTTTAAGATGAATACTTGTCAGTAAATTCCACTGGCTTTAAACAAATAAAACAGAATAATTCACTAGTAGTCTTCCAAGACAAGAAACAGTCTGTTGTTTGTTTGGGGAGGTGAATGGAATATATGTTATGAAATTTCTCTGAGGCAATGGTTATACATTTTAAGTTGATAGACTGTTAAGCTGTCACATCCTTATTTTCTTTTCCTGGCAACAATTATTGCGTCATGAAATGAAGATAATTGCAATTTTGTTTTGCCTTAGATGCCATTTATAAGATATGTTATACATATTATTAACTCTCATTTCTATTAGATTATTTTTTAGTAAAATTAGGGTTTAGTTGATTCAGGGGAATTATACTACTGCCTTTAAAAGCATTATTAGCATTTTGTTAAGATTGGATATTAAGGAATTCAAATGACCAGGTCCTTTATTAGAATACGGAAACAAATTCCATTTAACTATTTTGATTTTTTTCCTTCTCTTTCAATATGTAGAACGAGTGCTTTGTGCACAGGATGGCTTACAATATGTATATGGTATGTGTGTTCTTTTATCATATCCAAACAAACAATACAATAGATTTAAGAATATCGTGCAGAAATTTTAAATTGGTAGACCTTAAGGAGCCAAAGCAATCCTGCAAATTAATAAAAATGGGCTTTTAGCAATAATTTAAGGATAGATTTTGTGACAACACTAAAGATTGCAAGAACACTTCTGAACATACCTAACTCAATGGTTTTACAACATCTTGTGTATTGTTACTATCAAAAAAAACATTTCTGATAGTGGTGTTTGAGATACCAGTTTGAGACTCGTATAGAGCCCAATTTTTCTGCATGTTCTCATCCAGGGATTTTCTACTTCAGAGGAATCATTGTTTTGAAGTCTCCAATCTGCCCCTCTTGCTTTAAAAAGTTTACCAAAACTTGTGGGTAGGTCTTAGGAAGTTGCTAAATAGTCTAGTCTCAGCGCTATAAACTACAAAAGCCAAACCGAATGTTAAATATAGCGCTTTGGGATACAAGCAGATACGTCCCTGAACCATTCCAGTTCTTTGGATTGTCAGAGCGGTTTCCCAAGTCTTAAGTTTGGAAATTTCTATTTATTCCCATCAACTGTTCTCTAATTCTCACTGATATCTTAACCCTAATGTGTAATTGATAAACTTCCTTTAGTGTTAATATTGATACTTTAGTGCTAATAATTCCACTGCATTCAAAGAATTTTTCCTATCTACAATGATGGCATATCACCTTGTTCTCCTGAAGATAAGAGCATTTCTGTGTGAAAGAAAATTGAATAAGTAGAGTTAATTAAATTGTCAATTATATAAATACATATTATATATATAACTCCGTATGTAACTAGTTAAGATTGAAGTCTTTTGGCCTGAATTTGTACATTAAAAAATATCTGGTTCTCTGAAAAATTAAGCACAACACAGAATTTTGTGAAATAGACACATTTGTTTGGGCCCAAGGCTAGTACTACTCAAGCTTTCCTGTTAGTAAAACATCTGTCTAATTTTAAAAGCTGAAAGGCATGCTAATTATTTTCTTTAATTTTTAATTATTATTTTTAGTAGTCTGAAGTGACTTATGAAACCTGTTTTATTCACAGTATAAATTTCTAATTGGACAAAATTATACACATTGGTTAGTACTTCATGACATATAGAATTTGAAAATAAAATTGGGTATTTTGTACAGAACACTGAAAATACCAACTGGTGACACTATTTTAAAATTTTCTGAACAATGAAATATATGGGTTTTAACTTTAAATATAAACATTTTATTTGTACTTAAAATTTATTGTCCGAGAGTGTCAATTTGAGTCCATGCACCATCTTAGTTAGCTTATTTCCACTAGGAAAAGTGACACTGTCACCTTTTAATACCTAGTATGTAGGTCCAGTTTTAGGATCTAGAATGACCACAGTCAGAGTTTTAATTCACAAGTGTTATCCTGAAGAAAGGTGACTGAATGGTAGTTGTAAAATCCCTTTATCACTTAAAAACAAATCTTATTCTCTAGAAAGACTCAAACTGGAATGAATAGAGTCCTCAGATGGTCCAATCTGGTGGTTCGTCAGTTTCCACACATATGCATAGCCTCAACGGTGATGTCTTCTGCCAACTTCTGTTGCCTGGATAGCACTGTTCCAAAATAAACTGTGTGCCAGTAAACAGAACTCTGTGATATAGCAGCTGACTAGACTGTCTTGACCAGCATTTCAGTTACCTAAGGAACTGTCCAAAAGCTTAATAGCTTAAAACAACAACACCCATTTATTCACAAATCTGTGATTTTTGGCAAGGCTTAGCTGACAAACTTCTCTGCTTTGTGTCATTTTAGCTGCGGTTTTATCCTGAGGCTGGAGGACCAAGTCACTCCAGATAACTCACAGGGCAGGCATATTGGCTCTGGCTGCAGGTTAGAAACTCAGCCAGTGCTGTCAGCTGGGTGCTTTGATTCTGCTGACTGTGGGCTGCTTGGGCTTCCTCACAACTTGGCAACAAGTGTTCTGAAGATGTTCCCAGGAGAAAACCTGAAAGCACTGATCCAATCTTGGAAATCTGAGAATTTCACTTCTACCACATTTTATTTGCCTACCAAACCAGTAAAGCCAGCCCATTTTAAAATGAGAATGAGCCTCCATCTCCTAATGAGATGAGTAGTCAAGAATTTGTGGCTGTCTTTGTAACAGCAAAGGGATGAATTTTGACCTCAGTGCTCCGCAAGCAGGTGACAAGGCCATTCACACGCCATGAGTCCTGTACGGTCCACTTCCAGCAGGCTTCCTGACTGAAATGCTGAAGCTATGCTAACTGGGGCCTGCCTCTTCCTATTTTCTCTTTCTGCTCAGAATAAGTGGGTCTTTTTTCAACACTTCCAAAATAAAAGGATGTGAAATCCTTGGTAAAATAGGTTGATGTTTCATGTAGTGTCTCCCCTCAAAAAGTATGTAAGTCAAGAGTGAACTATAAACAACTTCAATACTTACTGTATAAAAACTTACCAAAGTAGTTTTCCCCCACATTATTCTGATATATAAAAATTCCTCAGCCCTTTCAACACCTATCAATTTATTTTCGATGTTTTGTATACCACACTAAATTTCATGGTACTCATGGTACATTCATTTTTCGCCTATATGTAGGTACCATTCATTATTTACTTATTAATTGTATTTTTGTTTGTCAAAAATTACATTTAAGGAATTACATTGTACCTCTCCTTTCTATTATAAACTCCAAAACATATCTTAAAGGAAAACATTTCAGCTAAAAGTTGTAAGTATATTTTTCATAAAAAGCAATTAAAGGAAAAGTGCTGAATATTTTTATTAAGACTCATTACTCTAAATCTATTAGAGTTTTATTTGATTAAAATTTAAAATATTGGAGGAAATTATGTTGCTTTTTGTGTAATTTCTGTTTTGTGCTTTAGAAATTTGAGTAAGTTGCATGTCAGTGTATGACCTTTTTTCACTGATTTAACTTTTCTTATTACCTTGTACTCTTCCTGGTATGAGAATATACTGACCCTTCGCACATCTTCTCATTAGATGTACATGGTTCATTAAAGTGTCCTTAGACAGAGATCACATAAAGCATCAGTTATGCCTTGTCCAGTCCCTCTCTGAAGCAAAGGAGTTATACCCCAAAGGCATTAGGGGCATTTGCGTGTCACGAAGTTGGCTTTTGGCCAACAGAGAAGAACAAATTAGTCGAGTGTACCTGTGTTGGCTCTGTTCCTAGCCTCGTTTATGTAATTGATGTCTTGTGGCTTCATTATGAATCATTAGCATATCAACATGTCTGAACTAGGCCAAGTGTTGCTCATTCTTAGGCATTAACAATTTGCCAAAACGTGTAAGACAAGCGGATGTGGACATGGTGACGGACCAATGGCGAAATCAACATGGTGATACAGGAGGGTCAGATTAACTAAAACTCAGAATTCCTTTGTGTTTGAAATAATTAATGATAAGTCTGGAATTATATTAGACTTTTTTTGATAATACACAGTGTATTTGTTTTGTCAACAATAATAATCTGAATATGTGATTATTTTAAGTATTTTCAAGTTATTTCTCATTCAGTAATTTCATTTCCTTGCTTTCCTTTTTAGCTAATACATGTATTTGTTTGTTTCTGTGACCAGTAATAATTTTGTTCAAAATTGTTATTCTGGTTAATGTACTTGGAGATGGTTTTAACTTTAATGAGTGAAAAAGCTTATGTTAATAGACTATCTTACATTGCTTGAGAAGAATACTGGGCTATTTTAGAGCCATACTGAAATGCAAGTATTTCTCTAGAGTTCTCATAAAATATTATTTCTAACCTACTTAGCACTTATAATTTAAGTAGATGATATAGATTAAGGATGTTGTTGTATTATTTGCTATAATAAATATACAATAAGACTAAATGAAAATTATTTAAGAAATAGAAGGCAGATATACAGAGAAATTATATTTGATATAAAGAATATATGCTTTCATAAGTAGAAAAATAAACCCTATATATAGGATTCTATTTAATATACACCAGCTGGTACTTAATTTTTTAGTTAAAATTTTTCAGTTAATAAAATGAAAATGATAAAAGAAATACAGTGTAATTAGTGGCCCTGTCCTCTTGGAGAGTAAATATTTTGTCATTTAATTTTGTAAACCCAGTGTTTTGTGCATCTGGTGTATATTAAATATTCAATAGCAATAGTTTAAATCACAAATGAATTAGAATCATAATAAGCTTTTTTATATAAAGTGTTTTTGTTCAACTACCGAAATAAACATGATTTTATTGTGGAACATTAGAAAATAGTGAAAGAAGAAATGAAGTCCCTGCTAACATATTTGTGTATGTAAAAACCATATGCTTTTCTATGAATCCATGTATTTGTTTAAAAAAAATAAAATATGGTGGTACTTTAAGTATATCTATATGTTGCTTAATCACCCCCAACTTATTAAATATTCCATGCCTCATTTTACTATTAGTTCTCAGTTCAGAGAACCTTATATTCTAGTCTAGGTAATTTACATACACTGTTCATTCATACTTTATGGTATGTGTGTAAAACAATGTAATGTTACAGCTCTGCATTTTGCATCTGAGAAAACTGAAGTTCAGAAAAATTTAAGTAGCTTGCCTAAGAGATGGTGAGTTGTAGCAGTAGTTCAAAATTCAGATTCATAACTTCAAAATCATGCTGTATTTCCTGTTGCCTCATAGTTGCTATCTTATCACTCTATCCACCGAAATACCCATTATTCATAGATCTATTTATATTTCTTGTACATGTTTTAGATTTAGGCTAAATTTATATAAATGGCTGACTTCTATTTGATATTTCACAATCCTCAACAGATTCATTAATGTAGCAAATATCATTATGTGCAGTATAAATTCATCCTGTATTTCCCAAAAATATTGATTACAAGCATTTTAAAAAATATTTGCAGAAAAACGGATTTATAAAACTGATGGTTTATTCATTTAAGCACTTATGTCATTTGAACTTTGATAGAATAAAAGTATTTAGAGAGTTTCTTGGAGTTTGTTGTAATATTATTTAATTTGTTGACATAATCTAAGACTCAATGCAGTAAAACTTCATTAACTTTTCCTCAGATTTCAAAATAATGCGAGTGTTGAGGATATTACTGTGTTATCGGGGTTCCTTTTTGGTATGTGTTCAAGCGAATCACTAAAGTACCCTAATATTTTTGGCTGTTCACAGTGTTAATAATGGTCAAATGAAGTATTCAAAAACCCAAAATGTAGGAAGACTTGTGCTTTGAAGAGACTTGCAGCAAAATAGAAAGGAAAAAGACATACATCTGACTTCTGTCCAGTGGAATTAAAGAATTAAGGAATTCTAGTGGCCTTTTCCTTTGGGACTCATTATTTCCTACTTTCACTTGTAATCATGGGTACACTGTTGTTGATCTCCTTTACCATACTGTAAAGTTTTGGTTGAAGAGGTCTTGACTTATCCTTATTTGTAATTCCCTCTAGCACTGGAAGCAATGCATCACACAGTGAGTGGCCCATAAATAGCTTTTCCATGAATAATATATGAAACACTAACAACATAAGACTCTATATCTGATCTGCCAAGTGTATGGAACTAGCAGCAAGTGCTGTAGAAGTTCATTGGGATTGGATTGAGTGGGAGAGTTTCCACAGAGGAGGGAGTACTTCAGTGAAAATATGAAAAAGGAAATACATAGAAATGGTGATGGGGTTTCCAGGCAGGTGGAAGAGCATGAAAGATATTTATAGGGTAGAAATACAGGGAGAAAAAAAAATATTTTATACTTCAACAGGCACTGAAGTTTTCCTGGAATAGTGTGATTTTTGTAAACAAATATTGTGGAAGATTGGAAAGACAGTATAGATCTTTTTCAAATTTTATTAGTCCATGTTCACAGTTCATAAAGATTACATTCACTGTAATTGGTACATGTATATAGCTTATCTCTGTTATTTCCACTTCCACTCCATCTTCCCTTTTATTCTGCCTGCATCATGTTTGGTTATTTCGAAGTCCTTAAAAAGTTACTTATCGTACATACAGATTAAGAACCCAACTAACAAGCCAAAAAACATACAAAACACATAAGATACTTAAAATATATCATGGTGCAACTTTAGATACATTATCCATGCTAACCTTTTCACTCTCTTTTTGTGTATCATCTGTCTTTTATATTTTACTTCATGTATTGTACTTTATTTATATATTGAGTTTCACATAAAAGAAAAATAATAGGTATTTAAGTTCGTGTGTTTGACTTTCTTTGGTTAACCTGAGACCTCAGGTGCATGCATTTTTCTAAACTGATTCAAGTTTACCCTTACAATAGAATAAGACTCCATTGTATATACATACCACATTTTCTTTATCTACTCATGTAGTGATGCACAGATAAAATGATTCCAAGATTTTACTTTTATGAATTGTGCTGCTAGAAACATGAGTATGCATAAATTACTTTGGTATGGTGGTGGGTTTTTTTTTTTTTTTACTTTTTTCAGGTAGATACCTAGAAGCAGAACAACTGGGTCAAATGGAATTTCTGTTTTTAGTTTTCAGAGGAATCTCCATACTGATTTCCATAGTGCTTGTACCAGTTTATATTCTCACCAAAAATGAAGGATTCCTTTTTCCTCAGGTGTTGCAGCTTTTGTTCTTAGTTTGTTTCTTGAACCCTGTCCTACTACACTTGCTGTTTTCCACTTGGCTACTGGCCAAGCCACCCCAGATACCCAGATCCATCTCTCTGTTTTTTTGGTGTTTTATTTTGTTTTGTTTTTGTT
>RJWT010019608.1:0-18322 GCA_004365215.1 Cuniculus paca | reverse complement strand
TACTGGCTGTTGATTTGTCATAGATGGCTTTTATCAGATTGAGGTAAAGGCCATCTATTCCAATTTTCTGTAGGGTTCTTATCATGAATGAGTGTTGGACTTTATCAAAAGCTTTTTCTGCATCTATGGAAATGACCATGTGGTTCTTACCTTTGGCCGTATTGATATGGTGTATTACATTTATTGATTTGCATATGTTGAACCATCCTTGCATTCCTGTGATGAATCCCACTTGGTTGTGGTGTATAATATTCCTGATTACTTGCTGGATTCTGTTTGCCAGTATTTTATTGAGGATTTTTGCATCAGTGTTCATTAGGGAGATTGGCCTGTAGTTCTCTTTTTTGGTTGGGTCTTTCTCTGATGTTGGTATTAGGGTAATACTTGCTTCGAGGATTTATTTAGGACGAATTGCTTTGGTTTCTATTTCATTGAAGTTTGAGAAGTGTTGGCATTAAGTCTTCCTTGAACTTCTTGAAAAATTCTACTGTGAAACCTTCAGGACCTGCGGTTTTCTTTGTTGGTAAGGTTCTAATTCCATTTTCAATTTCATTAACTGAAATTGGGTTATTCAGTAGTTTTAACTCTTTTCTTGATCCAGCTTTGGTAATTCATATGTTTCTAGAAATCTTTCCATTTCTTTGGTGTTATGGAACCTATGAGAGTAAAGATTTTTGAGGTAGGTATTAATGATCTTCTGCATTTCCACATGGTCTGTAGTGATTTCACGCTTTTCATTCCTTATTGCATGGATTTGAGTTTTTCTTGCCTTTTTTGAATAAGGTTAGCTAGGGGCTTGTCAATTTTATTTATTCTTTCAAAGAACCAGCTCTTTGATTCGTTGGTTCTTTGCCTTGTTTTCTTAGTGTCAATTGTAATAAGTTCTGCAATCAATTTATAATTTCCTCCTTTCATTTTGGTTTGGGTTGGGCTTTCTCTTGTTTTTCTAGATGTTTGAAGTGTAACATAAGCTTGTTTATTTGTGTTCATTCCATTTTCTGGATGTTGTAATACACCGCAATAAATTTCCCTCTGAGGACTGCTTTCATTGCATCCCACAGGTTCTGGTAAGTTGTGTTTGTATTTTCATTTGCTGCTAGATATTGTTTAATTTCTTCTTTAATTTCCTCTGTGATCCACTGATTGTTCAGGAATATTTTATTTAGTTTCCATGTGTTTATGGAGTTTTTGCAGTTTCTTTTGTCATTAATTCCCAGTTTGATGGCACTGTGATCAGATTGTATGCATGGGAAAATTTTGATACCTTTGCATTTAATTAAGCATGTTCTATGGGCTAGTATATGGTCTCTTCTAGAGAATGTCCAATGTGAATCTCAGAGGAATGTATACTCTGATGTTGTTGGGTGGAGAACTCTGTAGACATCTACCAGATGTGCTTGTTCACAAGTTTGATTCATTTCTGTTATTTTTTGCCAGTTTTTTGTCTAGTTGATCTGTTTCTCTGTGTCAAGTGTGTGTTAAGGTCTCCTGTTATGATTGTGTTATTGCTTATTTGATTTTTCATTTCTATTAATATGTTTTATATAGTTGGATGCTCCCATATATGGTGTATATATATATTTAAGATTATTATTTCTTCCTCTTGGAGTTTTCCTCTAACCAATATGTAGTGACCTTTATCTCTTTTGACCATTCTTGGTTTGAAGTTCACATCATCTGCAAACAGAATAGGTACCCCTTTTTTGGGGGTGCACCTTCTGGAACTATGTGTTTTGTCTGCAGCTCCTCCCTCTAACTCTGCTTCGTGGCTGGCATGTTTTGAGAGCATTTTTCTCCATCATGCCACTCTGCTATCCTATTTCTGCCTTGCAACTAGGAGACCATGGACTGAAACTGTGAGGCAAAGTCCACTCATCCTTGCAGTTTTAGATTTTTCAATATTTTGTCCCTTTGACAAATAAATCAATGACAACAAATAATTTCAAAAAAATTTAGAGTAGAGGATTTCAAACACACAAGTTTTCTGAAAAGCTTTTGTATTCATTCTAATGACAGTAAAGTTCAAACTTTTAAAACATTTCTCCATATTTCTAAAGGCAGTGGAGTGTGTTTATAAAGGCCATGAAAATCTGCAGACAAGTCAGATGTTAACTCTGATGAGGCTCAATTTTAGATCAGCAGTCAACCATGTGATATATCCACAGCAATGCAATACATACAAACATACATATTCCCTGTGTATATTACAGTGCCAAGAAAATGAGAGAGAACATTATGAATTTAAAGATAAGAAGACACCAGTAATCCTATAAAAATCAACTTGAAGAAAACGCTGCATCTTTGCTCCACACTGAAAGTCTCTGTAAGGCATTCACATCTCCATATGATTTAGATATCTGTGGAAAGTGAAAAGCACCATTTTTCACATAATTGCTATATTCTCTGAATGCTTTGATAACTACTTTTCATTTAAAAGATACCCTAAGTGAGGTAGGATTTTGAATAAAATCCTTATTTCACAGTAGATGAGACCTCAAATGTAAGTTTGCATGCATGTCAAAGGAAGTTTGTGTGTGTGTGTGTGTGTGTGTGAAAGAGAGAGAGTGTAGGTGTGCATAGAGTGGACCAAAGGTGAGTAGATATTATATGGAAATGTAAGGAACAATTGGCTGTGGCAAAATCAGCTCTTGAACCATGGTTTTCCTCTGAGAATGCTCTTCGTGTGAGACTATTTTCTCTGACAATGCTCTTGGTTATATTCTGACTCAGTGTGGAGTGGGTCAAAGATTAGATTTTATAGAAAGAAATTTATGGGAATGTAGATAAGTAAAACTATTACAGTAAGTTCACCTAATCATTTTTGAGACAAACATTACGTGTTTTATTGTTGTTCAAAAGTGTGGGTGAATAGCATCATCTAAATGTAATTCGAACGATGTTACACAAGGACAAAAAAGAATACAGGGTATTTCATGTACTGGGGACTGAAACTGGGGTATTCACATTGAGTTACATTCAGCCCTCCTACATTTTTATTATGGTTATTTTTAATGCTATCCCTGGGCCTTACTATGTTTCCCAGGGTGAGACTGAATTTCTGAGTCTGTTGACACCACGTCTCAGAGTGATGAGACCAAAGTTGTGGATCACCAAGCCTAGACAGGCTGCAGGTTTTGTAATCACTCCTATCCTGGAAGTTCACAAATTTAACATCACTGTTGGTTTGCATGTCAAGAAAGCTGTAAACTTGTCTCCTTTGGGAATGTGTGAGGACAAGTCTGAAAGACACCTTTGGATTCCTCTGCATTAGGAAAGTGTTCATAAATTTGAGATTAGTCATTTGTAGGTTACACTTTTTGAAATGTACTTCTTTTCCCTCAGATTTTGAAGAGAAACTCTCAGGGGATCTTCTAAACAGCTCTGATTACAGATGTGTGGTAGTGAACCCAATGTGCTTTTCTTAATTCACACCTTCCACCCTCTACTAGCAATGTATGATAATATCTACTTCTAGGCTACAAATGCAGGTCATTTTCTAATTTGGTGAACTCTCTTAATGGAAAGTTAAATTCTATTGCTCATTTTCATTTGCTTGTGACTTACCTTCCTTAATCTTATGCCTTTAATTTTCTTGGGTAAACATTCTGTCACTTATTTGCTAAGATCTTGTGTTCATTTTTGTGGTAAATATTTTTATTTTTGATGAAACTGATTTTTTTAGCTTCAGCTATATAGTCCATCTTAGGATAATTTTGTAACTAAAGAAAATTTCAACCATTAGAATTTTTGGTGAGCATAAAACTTAGGACTGTTTCATTTTGGATATGTATTTAAAATCACTTTATCTTTTGTAAATTTGCAATCTTCTATACAAAATGTTGCTCAATCCTGGATTAGAAAATTGTTCCCACATTCAATTTGTGTAGTTATGAGCTTTATATTTCCTATTTAGTCCCACATCTGCCTGGATTCAACATTTTCTTGTGTGTTCAATAGAAATGAGATATACTTGGCCTAAAAAAGAAGTTTTACCAAACTGAAGTAATTAATGGTCTCTGGCTTTGCAGTTCTACTGGTAGTCTAATCAAGATTTGGTTTTGAATACAATAAAAGTGTTTCTCAATCATTCTTCTAGATTTAATGTGAGTGCCTGTTGTTCCAGGTTAAAATTTAAATAACTGATTCTGAATGTGACCCAGGCATTACACAGAGGGGATGTCTCCTCTCTTTACTTTGATTCAAAATATTTGTAATGTAGTACTATCTCCTATTTAGCACTAGAAACTTAGGTTTTCTTGTCTTATTTTTAATAGATTCACTGGCATAAACACAATTACATTGAAGATATAATTTGAAAAATTCATATTACATCATATCATCCAAGGATGATTATGCTTTCTATATTTAGATCATCTTCTACAATTCTATTTATGCATATTACTGTATACACAAAATGGTTTGCAATTGTTTTCTCTTCCTCAATATTGTATAAAAGAGTCTACAAAGTAGGATGCAGACATACCTGATAGTGTATGAGACCATGTCTCACAAAGCCAAAAGGAAAAGAGAAAATAACAGAAAGATTGAAATAATTAAAAACATTTGAATTGAATTAAAGTTGGGTCACCTAAAATTAGAATTACAGACTGGTGTGCTAGAGGAAAGCAGGTTACTTCATGACAAGCAGGAAGCAGTAACAAAAACAGGGTTATGAATGGTACCAACTGTGCTAGAGCACACCTCCAGAGACCTCCTTCTTATAATATATTTATGATATATTAGATGGCATCAGTCACCCAAGAAGGTAGTCAAAGTAATTGATGCATTTGAAACTTCATTTAGAAGACATACCTAAATGAACTTTATTAGGTCTTTATGTATTTATTTATGTAGATAGTTACTTAGTTACAGGAACAAAATACCTGAGAGGCAGAACTTAAGGAAAATTGGTTTAGATTGTCTCATTGTTTCAGAATGCAGCTTGGTTTTGACTGTTCCCAAGATAGAAACATCTTGGCAAATAGAAATCAAAAAATCTGTAATTACTTTATGAGAGTCAGAAGCCAAAGTATGGAAGGAACCAAAGAGAAAGGATCCAGTGACTAAATATACTTGGTCAGATCAAGCTCATATGAATTCACCAGACACACGTAGAAGTGTGCTGTTCTAATATCCTATACATCTCTCAAGCTAAACAAGTTATCAAAAGTGTCACATGACTCCAGGCAGTAGATTCCTTCTAGGAATGTTAATGTCCCAAAAGAGGCAAAATTTCAATTCACGAGGAGAGAACTACAGGGTATGAGAAAATTACAGTCCGAAGTCCTTTTGTTTCCTTGTTCCTCACAAAGAAATCATTTAGTGAATTAGCAGTGGGGCTGCATTTCTGACCCTCATGCTTCGCATTATGCTTCCTCTTAGAAATCAGGGGTAGGGGTGGATTTTGACCATGGATGAGCAGCAAGCTTCTGTGAAAGAGTTGAAATATTTGCTGCTCCTCCTCCTTTTTTTTTTTTATTTTATTCTTTAGCAGACTATCGCTATCATTTAACCCTAATGTTTTGTGTTCCTTTTAAGGGGCAGATGTTCATTCCCTTAGCTGAAAATTTAATAGATGGAAAGAGATACTGTGAAAATCTTTAAAAACAAGTCACTTGCCTGATTCTCAAATATTGACCTCTCAAACAACCAGTTCTCCCTCTATTCCATTGTGTCCTGGGCTGGCCTGTACTCAGGTTGTTTTATAAGATAATGGGATTGATTATTTACTAGACTATTGACCCTGGAACGTTCTGAGCACATTCGTGACCCATTTTCAGGAAGAGTCCACGGAGTCTTTTAAGAACACTGGGTCAACTGTGAGATTTAGGGGTAAAGCCTTTAAATGCAAGTCTTACTGAGGTGTGATGAAATTAACACTTATAAGAGAACCTGATCAGGAAGTCTCTTTATCATGCGGTTTCACTGGGCTTCACTCTTGCAGGTCAAGATTTGTTTCTTTTTTCCTAAGAGCTGCGAGGGAGGGCAATAGAGTGGAAGTCAATGAATAAAGAGGGCGTGGGCTGTATGATCTGTCCAATCAGAGGAGGTAAAGTGGGAGGGTTCTTCCGGTGTCATGGCGCCAAGGCGCTTTTCTTGAGCACATTGTGGAGGGCACCCCAACTGGATGGGCTACTTTTTGTGACTTCTACAAGCTACTTGCTGCAAAGGAAAGACCCTAGGAGACAATCAAGCTACGCGATGGTGAAGTCGTGGGATGGGAGCACTGAAATGGGGTGGAATATGGAAGCGGGCCATTTAGAATTGGTCAGAACCGTGGTAGCTTAGGGCTGGGGATATGTTTCATAGGTACAGCGCCTGCCTGACGAGCGCGAGGTCGTGAGTTGGATCTCTGATACCAAACAAACAAAAAACCTAGGGGTAGAGTAGCCAGGCATGGTGGCACACATCTGTAATCCCGGCCCTTGGGAGGCTGAGGTGAGAGGATCATTGCAACTTTGAGACCAGCCTGGGCTACAAAGTGAGCTTAATGCCAGTCTGAGCTACATAGCGAGACCCTGTCGCAAAAAGACAAAGCAAACAACCAAATATCTAGCAGCTAGAGTCCGCCACTTTAGCTCCAGATCCTGATGTACTGTAAGATGGGCTTTGAGTCATTCTTTGTTCTTTTTGCCCCTTGCTGATGTCTGGCTTCAGTTCGTGTTCTCTAAAATCAAAGAATGGATTTTAGGAACATTGAAGGTCAAGAACAAAATGTGTATTTATTGAGACAAAGAAAGCTTGTAAAAGAAAAAAGAAAAAAAAAGAAAAAAAGCTTGTGTCCTGATAAGATTTTTGTGTGATAAAGAGACAAAACAGAAAAGAGGCCTTTTTTGAGAGTAAGGGATGTCTTCAGAAGAGACTCAATCACCCTCGGAAGAAGTGGAAGTACTTTTATGAGATCTGGCAAGGGGAGGGTTTAGGGAATTGGAGAAAACAACATATTAACAGCTGATTTGAAGGAGCATCTGCATGCACAAAACAGGAAGCAGATTTAGTGGGGACTCAGGGTGGAGCACTTGGGTGGTTGTGGAGTTTTGGGATTGGACAGTCCTAGGTGCAGGCGCAAAAGGAATGGGATGTTTATTTCTGAAACCAAAAAAGAGAACATAGAAGTTAGCCCTTGCTGAGATAAGTTTCTTCTGTGGGCCCAGTTCCAATTTGAGTGGATAGCCTATTAGAGAGTGAAACACAAGGCTGGCAGAATCTGTAGTATCTGAGAGACAGACAGACAGACAGAAAAACAGAGAGGATACTCAACAGGTTGTAGAGAACCCTGTCTTTTCTTGGGATTTTTATAGAGGAAAACCAGAACGTGAGGCAGGTCCAAGAATGGGAAAATGGGAACTCACAATGAAGACAGGCAAGAGGTGGGACAGAATTATGGTCAATCAATAAGATTAATTGTTCAGTTAACACTAATTAAATCAGGATCCAATAGGGCAGGTAGCAAGCAGGAATAGGGTGTTTTCCTGTAGGGGGTTTGATAAGTGGCTTCTTCCTGCTTCCTCAAGGTGAGGGATATCTATTTAGAATATCAGTCCCTGATGTTTATACTTAGTGTGTGGTTGTATTTGTTTAGTCTTTCGTCTTGAGATCTGGCCCACAGTGGGAGGTGATAGTTATCCCCCCTAGCTGCAAGGAATCTGGTCTTCTGCACTGGCTCCTTTGAGGGCCTAGCCCTCTGACTGCCTAGAACATTTGTTTAACTCAGCTGCCTGTAACATTGCTAGAGCAAAGCCAGTTCTGAATTCTCAGAACGTTTTCCCACTGTGACACTGCCAGCCTAGAATACCCTCTTGACAAACCCATTGCTACCCTCACATCTGTAGCATTCTGAGAAGAGCAGGGGCCTTGGAGAGATCCACACTCAGGTGTAAACTGGAGTAGGATACAGTAGTGGTGAGCTAGGTCTCTGGTTTGATTACTGTCAGCAGCACATCTGGAAGATCTGAAGGTTATCAATACCTGTGATGCAGGGTGTCACATCCATGACACTCTTCAAACTTTCAGTTTTAGTATTTGTGATGATCTTCTAAATTTCCACTATATTCCTGCATTTTTGAATTCATACTAGGTGTTAAAAAAAGGTCCTGAGAACTGCAAAAAGTATGGTGTTGTGTCTCAGTGGTGGAGTTATTGCCAAACACCCAGTTAACTTCTGAGTTCCATGCAGAGCAATGCAAAAGAAATACAAAAATTTCATTCTTTAGATGCCAGTTCCACTCACAGTGGGGCTATGTAAGTTCTGTCACAGAGTTAGAATTCTGAGGAAAATATTGGGGGTGTTGAAGTTTATTTAGCAAGGGAAGGAGGAAGTGTACGTGCCAAAGACATTTTCCAGAAGGGGCTGTGTATTATACCCACATGACAGACACCTTGAATTGGGGCATTTGCATGGACATATATATGTGATATGCATATGAGTGGAAAGAAACCAGGATGTCATGTCTGTATTAATGGCTATAGTTCTTGGCCTAATTGTAAATATTTTTTAAATACAAAAATGCTGCTTGACTTAGACTTTCAAAGGAGTACCAAATTAGGGGAGAAGGCTGAAAAAGAATTTGGGAGCATATCAAAGGTTAGGTATAAAGGGCTTTTTGTTTAGGGTGGATCAAAGGAGAGTAGAGAAGAGGTGTGAGAGAATGACATGACAGTAGTAGTGTCTACAGTATAGATCTCTGAATCTCAGGTTATTCTTAGCATAAGCATGAAGGAAGACTCGTGTCCTGGCTCGCTCCATGAGTTGGCCAAAGGTTGCATGCTTGAAGAAAGGAAGCTAATTCAATAAGTAACTATGCATTCTGCTACCACTGATCAGTTCATCTAATCATTTCTGAGGCAACATCTGAAATTAGGAAAGTGTTTGGCCTTGGTACAGTTTTAAAAATAGTGTCCACACCATCACTAAGTAGAACAATACAGGGTATCCCCAGTATATTTGAGATTTCCAGATGTGCTTCATGATTTTTAATTAGTTAGTTAATTTTTTTTGAGACAAAGTCTCACTTTGTAGTGCAGGCTGGCCTTGAATTCACTTATGTCACCCAGGCTGGCCTTGAACTCATGGCAGATCCTCTTTCCTCAGACCCCTGAGAGCTGGGACACAGGTTACACCACCACCTTCAGCATGGTTGGTCTTTTTGGTTTTTAGTTTTCATTTTTTTCTAGAGGAATTGAACTCTGGAATCTGGCTCTGAGGTAGATACCCCAAAGTTACTAATTTTTTTTAAATTTTTGAGATCAGGTCTTACTAAGTTGTCCTAGGTGGTGTGAATTTTTGATAGTATTTGTAACTCATTGTCACTATGTCCATTTAAGGTTGGGATGTTTTTATACACCATGATTTACCAAGAGTTCAATGCTTGGGTAAAGTAAACATCAGTGATGTATAGCAGTTCACAGATTTATTCCCAGTCACTTGGGGAACTGAGACAGGAAGTGTTAGAACAACTGGCCTGAACAGTTGAGTGAGACCCTCTTTCAGTACAAAACATTAATTCTGGCATTTATCTCCACTGGACAGTATCTTGTTTAGCATTCTCTAAGTCTCATAAAAAGTCTTCTAAAAAATAAAGAAAAAGTGTTTAATGGAGATCTTACTTTAGTTTTCTATTTTGTTCTTTTTACACACTACTGATATAAAGTACAATGCTTGCTCTTGATGGAGGACAACAATCATGAATCACTGCTCTGTCAGCAACAGGACACTGATGGTGAACAACTAGTGGTTTGCAATGAAGACCACGAGATCTTTAGTATTTTATTTATGAAATTTGTATTATGTTACTTTTATTTTCTCAAATGCAGGTTAAGCTAATGTGTTGAGCAGGTTTAAAGAATCCAAGGTATAGAAATAATGTTTGCTTGAGTAGTTAAATTCTATGCATTTTCAACACGTTTGAATTTCAACTTCCTTTGAGTTTTTTGTAATATTCTTTCTCCTTCAAGCAGTGTCACTAGATGCATACCTTCAAATCCTCTTCAAGTCCTCTATAGAATGACTCTCATCTTATTATTTCTTTTCCTGAGTGCTGTGTTAATCAGGTTCTCCCAAGCAACTGAATCAGGAGAATAATGTGAGTAGTATTTGGAAACAGGAACACTATGGATTTTTGATATTTTTCTTTCATTTAAGTTGTGATGATGATGATGTTGGTGATGATTCTTAGAGAGGCACCACTCTGTTCACACTGTATGGATTGCATGACCTTGAGAAGGGGATAGGGTAGAGGTTTTCAGTTTCCAGACCTGAGCCTGAGCAGTGTGAACACAAACCACCAAACATGTGCCTGGCTCAAGATAAAACAGTTCCATTTGTAGTTCTAATTTATACTTTCTGACGATTTTAGCTTTGGGTAGACTGCCTTGCCGTGCCAGTTTACCTGCTCATGTAACCCCACTTTGATTTCTGTAACATTAATGGGCTGAAGGCTTTCTGTCCAGTACTGTTACTTCCAAGGCTCTTTTCCCCTTTGAAGTGCCATATATCTCTCTGGGAAAAGAGATAAGAGTGAACCTTTGGTACATGTCCTGTAAGTCAGAAGAGATTGCAGTCCTTGAAATTCCCCTAAATTCTCTTGTCTTGTCCCCTCCATCTCGAAATACTGGAGATGGCCACAGGAATGGCATATTGAAGAGCTGTGATAAAGCACCAGCTTCAGGTCATGGCACATTTTAGTTTGTCTGTGGCTTTTTGTGGGTGTCATCACACAGTGTGAAGCAGTCGAGACTGTTCTGGCTTTTCACACTAGCAACATCTGAAATGTATTTCAGGTGGTGAGGATGAGGAGAATGTGTGGAAGGATGACTGCAGAGTACTTTGGAGAGACTCACTGAGCCTGGGTTTGAGATGCAGAGGTAGAAATTTGACAGCTCTTGCCCATTCTTGTACCTTTTCATTCAGGAGCTGTTCACTACTTCTGCTGTCAGTCAATTCCAGGCAATGGTAATTCTCCACATGAGAAAACATATGAATGTGTCTCAACTTTTTTTCTTGAAATCATGACATAGATCATGAGAAAGATTTAGAAGCATCTTGAAAGTGGAGGTCAAGTATGTTGAACAATGTCACATAACAAATAGGACAGAACTTATTAGAAGGCAATCTTGGGCCTAAATATTACTGGTGCTGTGCTTGAACCACCTGTTACAGTTGTAATTTCTTTCCATATTGTGTCACTTCTCATCATGATTAGATTATACCCCATGGCTTAATGTACATTTACTGTGCTGGCTCTAGACCCTAGACATGAATAAGCACTTTATATGTGCTCTTCCACTGAGCTACACTCCAATCTCATGTACATATATTTTAGTGCTCAAATGGGAATGTTTTAGATTGTTCATACTGTATTTTACTTAATTCTTTCAGTATTATTTTATAGGTTTATTTGCACTGTTGTGTATAGGTGTAATTCCTCACAGGGACTCCACTTTTTATCTCCTTAGCATTTTACTTTCCTTTCCACAGTTATGGGAGAGCAGGCTTTTCTAGTGCTGTCAGTCTTATAAGTGCCATAAAGAACATTGTCCTACTTGCTTCTTTGGAAGCAAGATTTCAGAAAATGCCATGAATGCTTAGGTGGCTCTTTGCTGGTGCATAGAGAGTGTATCATTTCAAATCTTACTATACACTATCCACACTACCAGCACTAGAGGGCTCTGGTTTCTGTTTCTTGTCACCATCTATCCACACTGGACCTTTTCTAATTTGACAGGTTTCATCAGTTCATGGTGAAATTTAATTGCTTCTGTTTAGTTTTTCTCTATTTTATGCCTCCCATTTTGGACATTCATTTTTTCCATTTCTTCTGGAAATTACTTTTCAATAGATAGTTAAATTTCTCTGTACATTTTATGTGTGTTGACCTTGAGATAAAAATGCTTGAGAGCTATTTACAGTTTTTATTCTCATGGGCATACGTAGTTTTATCATATTGACTTAGTTTTAATGAGTAATAAAGCTATGAGAAACACTTCTTTCCAGTTAATCTTATGTTTTACAACATACATGTCCCTATCATTTTTGTCAGTTTTATCATTCAAGCCCAGAAATTTTATCAGTTTCATTTTAATCCTCATCACATTTTTGTGTCTTGCTTTTTAACATGATACATGAAATTTTCTTGTATGTTAGAACACTAAAATGGTGAATATCCCTGATTTCTTTCTGGTTTTCAAATAATTTATTTGCTCTGTCTCCATTCATTGTAATATATGGTAGTTTTGTATGTGTGCATTATCATGTTTTAAATCATATTAAGATATTTTTCTTCATTAAGAACCTTTGAGAAATAATTAATACAAAGTTGAATTGTAGAAAACATATCAAGATTCAAATTATTGGCTCAGTTCTATGTTTGTTTATTGTTTAATGTTTCACCTTTGCTTTACAATACTTCACTGCTTTGATAAGATAAAAAACAAACAAACACAACTTAATTATAATATGGTCACATTTTTCCTGCGTGTGATACTTAGGTTGAACTTAGGGTTTTTGCAGGCCAGGGAACCGTGCTTCCACTTAGGTACATGCAAAGAGAAGAAACCATTTTTCTGTATGCCGCTTATATTTTGCTAGCGAATGTTCTATCATAGCTTGGAAAATCTGCATGCCTGTGTGTATTGGGCCTGTATTTGACTTTGGTTTTAAACATGTTCTCTGGCTTTAGATAAAGATTGCATAAACTTGATGATATAAAATGCAGTTTTCTTACCCTTTTTTGATTACAAATACTATATTTCAGACTATGGCCAGCAGAATATATACTCTTTTATGGTAATGTTCTTATTTGTATATGCTTGCTACACATGCAAAATGTATTCATTGTGGGGAATTGGTACATACACAGATGGCATGTTGATCCATGTCTGAAAAGTTTCAGTGAATCACTTGAAAACCCACTGGCAGATTCATTTAAAAGAAAAGGTTTTGATTTCCACTTGAGTTGCTTGATAATTTCTTTTCCCATCATCTACCTTTTCATGTCTAATTTTGTGTATTTGTATTTATCCACTATCTAAAATTCATCCAATGAGAGTTCTGTTATGATTCTTATTTGCTTTAAAATAACCTTGATTACCCAGATGCAATGTTATGCATCTGTAATCCTAGCATTCAGGCAGCTGGTCCAAAACAATCAAATGTTGCATTTGATTTTGTCTTGGAGTTGATGTCAGTACCATGCATGGGCCAGGCAGGCACTGTGACACTGAGCTATATTCCTGGCCCCCAAATATTGATGACCAGCAAGCATCACATAGTGCGCCCTTTGCTCAGACATTAATATATTGATAATGTCATAATTTTTTCTAACTTTTATTTTCCTGTTACCTCTTTCTAATTGTTACTGTCTTCTTTACATTTTCCAATATATTGATTTGTGTTTTATTAATTTCTCAAAGAGTTGTCTTTATAAAATACATTTCCTATTTATTTATTTATTTATTTATTTATTTAATCTTTTTGAGGCAGGATCACACTATGCAGTTCAGGCTGGCCTTGAGCTCACTTTGTAGCCCAGGCTGGTCTTGAACTCCCAACAATGCTCCTGCCTTATCCTCCTGAGGGCCCAGATTACAGGTGTGAGCCACCATGCCCAGATTTTAAAGACATTTCCTAAGAGTTATATATTTAACTGAACTCAGTCTTTTCAAACCATGATATTATATCCTAAAATTATTGTCTAATTGAGTATGTGTTTTAATTTGTTTCATGATTTATTTTGATCATGGCTGTTGGGAGTAGTATATGCTGCATTTATTTATATGTCAAATGCTTTATTTGTGTTTGGGAAGTTGTCTGCCATTATTTATGTGAAGAATCTTTTTGGCATTTGTACCGTCTCCAGCTTCCTCAGTGACTCAAATCAGTCTTCTATTGTTCTTTGCTTTGTTTTGCAACTGTTGGATTGATTTTTCATGGTATCTTGCTATTTTTAAGATCTCTTTCCTTTCATGGTTGCTAGTGACAATCCTGTCTTCTACATCTGATACTATATCCTCACCAACTTTCAATCTGTTGTGTATACTATCAATGAAGATTTTCATCTGCTGGATGTCTGTTTGGATAAGTTTCATAGATTCCATTTCTTGCCTATAGTGAGCGTACATACTTTTCATCAATTTGCTAAGCTCTTCTATGTTTTTATCTGTGTATGCTTTAATGGCTTTTATTTTGATCGTCATTTTTATTTTTGTCCCTGAGAGATTCTTTCTTCTATAGCCTCTTCCATTTGTTTTTTCACTTCTGCTGCTATCATTTCAGAAATTCCCAGCACTTGGCTTCCAAAGTCCTCTATCTCATTGTGCTCTGGACTTGTCCTGGGCAGACTGGGGTTCTGGGGATGCATTTTGTTTTTGTGTCTTGTCATTTTTTATTATTTTACTTTGTTTCCTCTGTTGATATTTACTGATTTCTAAATGTCTATACCTCAGGAATGTCTTGTAGATGTTGGTGGATCTTGGTCTTTCTGTGTATCCCAAGAAACTAGCTTCTAAATGCGGTGAAAATGAGAAGATGCTCTCACTTGGCTTAGCACCCCGTCTTTAGTAATGTATTATGTTGATGCTTATGACTCCATAGCATCAGAAAGTGATTATCGTATGCATGACATCCTGAGTAAAGTAGTACAGTTCACAAAAACAATAGCATCATGTACAGCCCAGCTAGCGATACACTGTGGTAACTGTTAACCTGACTTATAAAAAGGCTATGAGACTTAACCGAAAGTTTTTCACCTCACAGGTGAGATCTGACTTGAGTGGGGGTAATTTGCCAATTATAATTCGATACTCGGCAACTCAAAAACTTGTCACTTTAATTATATGTGTCCTACCTCTCTACTTGCAGTAATTAAAACAGGGATTGTTTTCTCCCAGTAATGTGGGATTAGGTTATGAAAACAATGGAGAATATTAGGAAAGTTTTTATTAGAAAAAAGAATAGTGCTCCCTAATTCCTTGGAAGTATCATCAGTGAATGGCCATGTGGCCACTCAAACCAGAGCTAATTACAGATAACCAGAGCACAGCAATGGCTCCTGTTTAATGGTCACATATCCCACATGGCTCAGTGTATGCAAAATGACCATTTGGAACTCAGTCACCTAAACCCATTTTCTTAACAGATAAATGTTCAAACTGTGAGGGTCAACACAAGGCAAAGACCGCTCAACAGAATGTGTGAAAGCAAGGAAGCATGGGATTAATTACCTGGGCAGAGGCAGACAGAGGGCAAAAAAGGCCCACTGTAGGGCCCAAGTAAGTGAGTCTTTTTTATAGGGATTCAAAGAAGACAAGGGCCATTAAGTGGGAAGTGCTTAGGAAATGTCAGTGGGCGAAGTTCACTGGATGTTTGATCCCTCAGTGGGAAGAGTGCTTGAGGCATCTGCTGTGAGTGCTTGAATGTTTTAGATATCAAGTTGCTTCCATTCCATCTCATCTTTTTTATCATCCTGTGTTTGCTGAGAACACTGGTTCTTTTTTTTTTATTTTAAGCAGAGTAAACCAAAACAAACAAAAAAAATGAACAACAAAGGAGATCAGAACACAATTCAATCAATACAAGACTTCAAAACAAGGTAACAGGAAATCAACTGTGGCTACCATAGTGTCTCTTATTTTCTTTGAAATAGTTGTTTGTACCTTCACACACAATAAATTAAAAAAAATAGTAGAAAACCAAGCAGAACAAAAGAATGAAAGCATTACAGGACTTCAAAATCACACAATAGGAAATCAACAATGGTGACCATATAATCTCTAGTTTTCTTCAAAATTGCTGTCCATACATTCTCACATGTTTGAATTAAATAATAGAAAACAGACTAAAACCAATCAATGCGAAGAATAAAAGCATTATTGGACTCCACATCCTGATGATAAGTCAGCAATGGCTACCAAATGTCACGTTTTCTTCAAAGTAGCTGTTCGTACCATCATACGTTAAAAAAACTCCTTCGGAGTAGTTTTAGGCATGTAGAACCTATAAAAGACATCTATTCCTTTCTGTATTAAAGGGAGTAATAAAAAAAAACACATGAAAAACACAAAACAAAGACAAATAACATTTACAGAGAGCCTAAAACAATGACAATATAGGCTTTCAAAACAAGGTGGTAGGAGCATTAAAAATGTTATTATTTTGTATAGTTATCTCCAAAAGAGTTACTGAGATTACCCAATACAGACATGCAAAATTGATCTGATCATATGAATGTTAATTCTTTTGTTCCAAGAACTACTACAATAGAAGTACAACCATCTTATCTATCTTAAGTGTATATATACAAATTTCTATCTTTTTTCTTTTCCTTTCTTTCTATCCTGCTTTTCCTCATCTGAGTTATTATTTCCCCTTTCAGCAGTTCCTTACTCTTTCACAATATTTTTGAAGATTTTGTATGCTATTTGCTCTTTCAGTTTCTTAAAATAGGAAAATTATAAGGTGTTTATGCATGTGAGTTTGATTTATTTTGCTTATGAGTATGGTCTCAAGTTGCATCATTTACCTATGAAAGCCTCAGTGTGATCCTTTATACCTTAGTAGTAATCCATTATATGAAAATACCACATCCTTTTTTACCATTCTTCAGTTGATGGGCATTTGGGTTTTTTTCAAGATTTGGCTATGACAAATTGTGTTACTATAAACACGGGTGCACAAATATCACTGTGGTGTGATATTTTCAATTCTTCTGGGAACATGTCCAAAAATAGAATACATGGGTCAAATGAGGCCTCCACTCCAAGCTTTTTGATGAACCTTCAGACTGATTTCCACAGTGATTGTACCAGTCCACAATCCCACCAACAGTGAAGAAGACTTCTTTTTTCCCCACACCCTCTCCAGCATTTGTTATTGGTTGTTTTCTTGCTCCTGGACATTCTTTCTGGAGTGAGATGGAATCTCATTGTTGTTTTAATTTGCATTTCTCTAATGACCAATCATGCTGAATTTTTTTCATTTATTTATTTGCCATTTCTATTTCTTTCCCTGAGAAAGTGTGTTTTCATCTTAGATGCTCATTTTTGGATTGTGTTTTTAACTTTCAGGGGCCTGATTTTTTTTTATTTTTTAATCTTTATAAATTCTAGATAGAAGTCCTTTTTAGAGGGACAGTTGTTGACTAAGTCTTTATGCCAATTTGTGGGTTTTCTTTTCGCTCTGCTGGAGATTTCTTTTGACATGCAAAAACATTTTAATAAGATGAGATCCCATGTGTTGATTCTGGGAAATATTTCCCTTGACGTTTGATTTTTGTTCATGAACTCTCTGCCTACCCCTAGGTCTGCAAGATTTCTACCTACTTTGTCTTGCATTAGATTTTGTATGACTTTTAATATTTGCATATTTGATTCATTTTAACTATGCATGGTGAAAGGCCTGGGTTTCGTTTTACTTTTCAGCACATCGAATGCCAGTTTTTCCAGCGCCATTAGTTAAAGAGTCTTTCTCCCAGTGAGCGTGTTTGGCCACTTTTGCAAAGATAAGGGGGCTGAGTGTTATTGTAGTTGTGGCTGTTTCTTCTAATGTATTCCATTGATCTTCAGGGCTGTTTTGATTCTAGTATCTGCTGCTTTTATCACAGTAACTTTGTAGTATACCTTCCAGTTAGGGATTCTTATGCCTCCTGCCTTGCGTTTGTTGCCCAGAATCACCTTTGCTATTGTAGGTCTCTTCTGGTTCCACATGAGTTTTAGAAATGATTTCTGTAGATCTGTGAGGTACGCTATTGGTATTTTGATTGGAATTGCATCAAATCTGTATGACAATTTTGGAAGAATGGCCACTTTTCCAATGTTTGTTCTTCCTATCCAAAAATGAGGAATGTCTTTCCATTTTCTGAGGTCCTCTTCATTTGCTTTTTTAAATATTACTGTAATTTTTACTGTATAGATCTTTTACTTTGTTAGATTGATTCCTAAGTGTTTCATTATTTGGAGGCTATTGTCAAGGATTTCTCTTCATTTCACTCTCAGTGAGTTTGTTGACTGTATACAGGAATGCTATATATTTCTGAGTGTTGACTTTGTATCCAGCTGCATGACTGATTTTGCTTATTGCACCTAGAAGTGTTTCAATGGAGTTTTGAGAGTCTTCTATGTAGAGTAACATTTCATCTGCAAATAATGATAATTTAACTTGTTCCTTTCTTATCCTTATTCCTTTTATTTGTGTCTCTTGTCTACTTGCTCTGCCTAATGTTTCCAGCACTATATTGAATAGAAGTGGTGATAGGGGACATCCTTATCTCATTCCTGATTTTAGAGTGAAAGCTTTCAGTTTTTGAGCATTTAATATGATGCTGGCTCT
>RJWT010019607.1:0-18329 GCA_004365215.1 Cuniculus paca | reverse complement strand
GTGGCAGACCTTGCCATCATCTTTATGATGTGAGTTTTACCAGCATGCAAAATGCAAGAGCTTTGGACTCAAGGAGGCTTCCATCCATATTTCAAAGAAAGGCCAGTCAAGAAGCCCTAAGAGGGCAATGAACAAAATCTGTGGGAATGAATAGACAGTAGAGACCCCAGAAAGATACAGTGGCAATCTCTGAAAGTCAGAGATGTCTGCAGAGGAAACCAGTCCAAGAGAGAGGCCATATGGGCTGCAATCAGCAAAGTCATAGAGACGGAGTTTAAAGAGAGATTCAGTGTTTTTACTTATTTTCTTCACTCCTACAGTTGTGCTACTTATTTGAACTCTCTTAACTTCTGAGATATTGAAGCAATTCATTGGTAAAACTCTGATAGCAAGAGTTACTTAACCAACCACAGGAAGAAAATGTGAGATTCACATAAGACAGAAATTGATGAGAACTATTTAATAGGGGATGGTTTATAGATATATGAAGAAAAACGTTCATTTTAAATGATTCACATAAAAAATGTTTCTTGTGCCAGCTGTGATGCTTCACTGGAAACAATTCTAGGCTCTCTTATCTGAGAAGCAAGCTGAGATACTGAAATCTCAAATAGTCATGCCCCACTTAATGACATTCCAGTCAATAACAGAGCACACATACAAAAGTTGTCTTATGAAATTACAGAGCACCTGAAAAATTCCTATCACGAATTGGTATTGTAGCCATTGTAACATCATGCAGCAGCACATTAGTCACATTTTATTATAATGTTTATATAAATAAACCTACTGTGATGAAAATTATGTAAAAGTATAGCAGCTCAGCTATTTACAGTATGTAATATTGGATAACAAATTATCTATTATACTGTACTTTTTGTTGTGACTTTAGAGTATGCTTCTACTTGTAAATAAAGTTTATTATAAAACAGCTAAATGTTTTATACCAAAATACCTCATATATCTTGTGTTTACCATGCTCTTGACTGCATCATTTTCTGATGTATCTGATTTAATTTCATGTGATTTTGTTCATGCACCTACAACCAAATGTTTACCCAATATGTGCATGAGTGTTTGGGCTGGGGTGTCACATAGCCTATATGTATGTCAGGCAAAATCATTTAAATTTGTGTAAGTTCCATGTTCACACTACAAGGAAACTGCAAAAATGCATGCCTTAGAATATATCCCTGTCATTATTTTATACATGGTTATAATTTGACAGGATTGGAGTAATTTTCGGGATTTAAATACGTAGATTTACTACCTAGGAGCCATCACTTAATGCTAGCCATACTTATGGGCTTTGTGTTTGATCCTAATGACAGTAAACATTTCAACATGGAATTCCTAACTGCAATCAGTATCTCTTTCATTTTCATTATTTTATCAAAATTGGAATAATTGTTCCAACAGAAAAAGTCATCCAAGGACCATATTTGGTGGGTAATAACAAAATATGACAAGCCATTTTCTGGGGGTGCTTTACTCAGTTTGGGCTCCTATAGCAAAATATCATAGATTGGATGAGACACAAACAGAAATATATTTCTAATGGTTCTGGAGGCCATGAAGACCAAGGTCAAGGCACCGACAGACTCAGTGTCTGGCGAAGGTCTATTTCCTGGTTCATCACTGACACCTTCCAACTATATCCCACATGGAAGAAAGAGCAAGGGTGCCTTCTGAATCCCTTTGATAAGGGCACTAATCCCTCTCATGAAGGCCATAATCCTCATCACCAAGTCACCTTCCAAAATTTCCCCTCCTAATACAAACACTTCTATAACCAGGTTTCAATTTATGAATTGTGGAGGACACACTAAGATCATATCAGTGGGAAAGCTCAACTTTTCTACTAACTTTTTCTTAGAATTTTCAATTCAATTTATGCTACAAAGTAAAACATAAATTTATGATTTATTGTGTGATGGTTAATCTTATGCAATTAGTAAGGCACAACTCTGGGTGTATCTAGGTGGGTAATAGTAGAGTAACCTTTCAGACTATATCTGGTCCCAAGTTCCTTCCACTCTGGGCTCTTGCCCTGCATTATGCATTCCAAATGTCATGAGGTGAGCAGCTTTCTTCTGCCATTATGTTTCTGCCTTGGAGCCAGCTGATCATGGACTAAAACCTCTGAAACCATGAGTCAAATAAATCTTTTTTACATTGTAAATGTTAGGAATTTTGTCCCACCAATGGGAAAACTGACCAGTACACTCATTTTCATTGGCCTTGCGGTGAAACGTGGTTATTATGTAGATGTACATGATGCTACTCATCTATACTTCCCTATGTAGCAGCACAATATAAAGAAAACCTGCCTACTTAAAATTGGGAAGGCTGGGTTCTAAACATACTAACTTGTTATTCTCAGTTTCTTTTCACCTGTAAATAGTAAATGTACCTGCTTAGACTTCTCTACTCAAAAGGCAAAATCAAACACTCATTGTTCCAAGTAGACACTACCTCATCTCTCTTTATTCACAATTTCCTGACACTTAGTGTTGGGCTACAGTCAGTAGTTCATAAGCATATGTTGACAATGCTTTTAACACTGAGGTATAATATACAAGCAAAAGGAGTAATTAAGTCACATCACGTCTTATCACTTAACTACTCTTGAATCTTTTATTTGCCCTTTTCTATTTTGAGCTATCCTATAAATTCATATCAACAGCTGTTTCATTAAAAATGTCAGAGATACATAGATACATACATTAGAACAGCTTTGTCTATACATTAATAATACAAGTATGATAGTGAAATTCTTATGTACTATCAGTGCCCCTTCTATTCACCACCCAGGGCTAATAACACAACTTCCAGAGATGGACAGATTTCCCAATCCTTTGCGAAGGTAAATGTTAGCACCTACTGAGTTTGGTTTACAAGTGTGAGATTTGTATGTGACTTCCAGGTCATCTCATCTAAAAGGAAGCTCCTCGTACTGTGATTTCCTTTTTCCTTTCCTACTAACTGAGAAGTTGTGACAATGTGAGCAGCCACGTTGGACCAAGTGACAGAGACAGCTTGTTGCAAAGTGCAGAACTATGCAGGCACAGAGTGTCTCCAGTGTCCTCCCTGCACTGGCCCATCCCTTCAGAGAGAGACATAAACACAGATCCTGTTTAAGCCATGAATGTTTAGCTGTCTATTAGAATATCTTAGTCCATTCCTTAACAGTGTAATATGATATAATCTCTTATAAAATAAAACAAAAAATTATTAAATTAATACCTACAAGAAATGCCATCCTTCTAACAATAAAAATGTGAGTGACATGCTGTATACCCATTGTCTGACTGGCCTCACATTAGACAGTGGGACTGATGTAGGTATGAAAAGATGAGCATGATTCTTGCTCTTGTGAACTTTCAATTCTAAACTAGTTTTGCAATTAAAACAATTAAGTAAATAAATTTTGTTGTTAGGAAAGAAAAGCATAAATTATAGTAAGTGTAATCATTTAAGAAATGACTTCCCTAAATTTCTTCACATTTCTGCTAAATTGTCACCCTGTTAGAAACTTAAACATAAGCTTCCAACTCTTTCTTTACTGGATTCCAGTATAATGGTTCTTATCAATTTTATAAAATACTCTTGTTTTCCTCCAATAAAACTATCCCTGTTAGATAAACTAATTTGAGTGCATTTTTCGCAGGAACCAAGTGATCCCTAAGAAAATCAGGGGGAGATAACTATGCAACTGTGGATAAACATGTTATTTGATATGTATATCTCCATTGTTGCAGACCAAGATTCTTCTCTCTTCCTCCTCTCTCTTATTCTCTGGTATTCTGGTTTAGAATCCAAGCTTTGTATATGCTTGGGCAAGTGCTCTACCACTGAGCTACACTCACAGCCAATGAGTATTTGTTTTCTATTCAACATCTGAAATTATTTTTTTATTTGAAAATAAAATTCTGAAATGCCACTTCAGGCCTTAATAATTCTAATGAAAAGAAACCAAAATGGTATTCTAGTATTTTTTTCACAAAAACATGATTTGTTCAGCATATTCTGGTTTTGAAGAACTTTCACATACTCTAGAGAAAAATGGAAAATCTCATCATACTATGGAAATGTAAGCTATTTCTCCTAAATAAACTCAAGTGCAATACTGCAGCCACACCTGGTGGATTTTTCAATTAATCACTGATATTTACATGTCCAATCATAGAAATCCAAACTGTATTGTAAAGTTTACAATTTCATGGCATCTTTGAGTCTCACTGGAGCCTAAAGGCCTGTGCATCTCCCAGTTAGGCTAGAGAAGTCCCACACCCACCACAAAAGACCAGTTTTTATTTTTATCAGATAGAACAACTGCTCTTCACCTGATCATCAATTTATCTGGTTTCATTTCACGGCTAGCCTGGGAAATTATTCAAACAAACCAATCACATCTTCCTACAGGAATCAGGGGACACCTCCCCTCCTCCCACAGCAGTTATTTATTCTTGTTGCTCCTTATCCAGTCCCCATGGGACCCTCTGTGGTGTGTGGTGTCTACCTCTACTGGGTTGTGAGGGTATGTGACTAACAAACTGCTATCTGTGTCATCTCTCTGAGCCATACATTGTGTGTTCAACCATTCCACACTATTTAGGACTGGGGATAATCCTTTCTTTACCAATGAAGTGAACAGGAGGTGATCAAAACACCAGCTGAGGGTTCTCTTGCAAAAACAACCAAAAGTCTCAGGGACTAAATATAAAAATAAAGCAGAGAGCACAAGTCTGATGGGTTCGCTACTATCCGTGATTCCTCCTGCCTCACTGTACTACTGTTCTTGGGCAATACATCCTAAACAAATGCTTCTTACCGGAGGTGATGCTTTTTGCCTCCATTTCTTCACTGATACTGCAATGGCCTCCACAATGGGGACCAAAAAGTACAGCTCCATTTATTCATGTTCGTGTCCTTATCCATTATCTCTCAGGGTTTTTCAGCATGTCTGTGTCTTTAGTTCTAGCAACAATGTGTCGCCAAAAGCAATCATCTTACACAAAACTTTAGTCCTTTCCATGAGAACAGATTTCCTGTCCTCAAAGACATTTAGTTTCTGGGATTAATTACTCTCCCTACTGCTGGCTGTAATCTTTGCTTCCCTTCCAAATAACTCCCTAACTTTGTCTGCTGGAGTGATGAAGTTGGAATGTTCGTTTCTTTCCCTTCATAATGCCTTGAGCTCCGTGTGAAAATGTATTAATTCTCTATCCAGTTGCTACCTCTGTATCTCAATTAAGCAGCTTTCGCCAAACCATTTCATTTTTAAACAAGTTCTAACTCAGAGGACCCAGTTGCCTTCCATTTGCATAGTTAATATGTTCTCCATCTCACTTCTACCTAAAGCATATGGGAGTTTACTCAGTGGACTAAAGCAATAACGGAAATATAGATTGATGTATCCTGTTACACACAGATAACAGAAAGGAGTATTGCATGGCTACAAACACATCTTTATTTGTGCTGCAGAGCAGCATAACCAGAAGAAATAGCATGCTAGATGCAGGAAATTTTTAAATTAAAGTAACCACATTTTCCAACATAAATAGGTACAGTTAATTTTAATATTATACCATATTAGCCTAATCTATACAAGATGTGATTTTTTCAATATATAAACAGTGGTTATTATGTATTGTTTATTCATACACAGTCTTCAAAATGCTGTGTCTATCTTACATTTACAGCATATCTTAAACAGTCCTATTTTAAGAGCTCAGCAGGCACATGGAGTTGGGACATTAACCCTGCATAGTGCAATTCTACAAAGAAAATGTTAGAATTCCCATCCTAGGTCCATTTGCTATTGGCATTGTAACCATAAGGAAATTAACAAAACTCTCTGGATCATGATAATTACTAGCCCCAATGGTTGATAGTAGGGTTAATTGAGTTAGTATTTAAGAACAGAGGACAGTGCTGGGCACATTAAAATTTAGCAAGATTTAGTGAAAACTCCTAATACATGTAGAACCACGTCAAAGTAACAGCCTGTTTTATTTTTGCCCTTTCTTGTCCTGATTTCTTTCCATTATTACGTGCTGGCTAGAACTGATTGATTTTTTTTGTTTGTTTGCACTGGGAAGTTGCAGACCACAGGGATACTTTCCTTTTGATGTATTAAATTTTCCAGCTAACCAGACTTTAATTAAAAATCCAATGAGCTTACTCTGACTTGCTTCCCCTATTTCCTCCTCACCTCTATGACTTTCTCGTGATGCCTTTCTTATCCATTATCTTTTGTTCCCATCCTCTCATGTTCTCTAACACTTTGTTATGTGACCACAGTAAAGTAACTTGATGTCTCTGAAATTCAGTTTCCTTCATAAAATTAGGATCAGAAAACCTTTCTTTGGGGATTTCTGTGAAACTCAGTGATGTCATATAGTAACATACCTATGCAGTGTTGGCTATTAGAAAAAGCACTAAAAGTAAATTTAAATCTCAGTCTCCAGAATTATATTTCTTTCTATTCCCTTTATAAACTTTATCATATGATTGTAAGAAATGTTTATCCAGAAATGAGGACGATAGGAACAATCTGAAATGAAATTGCTTTGCACTGTGATCTTTGATTTTATCACATGTGCTTATGCAGGTAAAAGTAGACACACATGTGCACACACACATACACAGAGACAGACACATATGCATGCATGACACCAAGTAGATTGTCAAAGAAACATGTGAAAATAGAATGGACTTACAGGAGTTATCAAATCAAGGTTTTCACCTTCTTTGGCACATGAGTATGAGAAAATCCTAAGAGACTGGTCATTTCCAGGGTCATGCTACTACTACTAGCACGGTTAAAAACAAACAAACAAAAAAAACACATAAGAGTCCATTTTTTTATTGCATTAACAACTTATTACATGGCCCCAGGAAAAAGAGCTATAAGAATCTTCCTCTTGGATTCACAACTATCACAATATTTATTAGAAGTTAATTTCTAATGCAAATTTGGGTGTTGTAAATTTTCAAATAGTATGTAGATTAAGCAAGAAAGGAGAACAAATATAAAGAGCTAAAATGTGTTTTAGACACAAACAAAGTTTGTTATATGTTAGTATTTCCCTGAAAATAAGACCTAACCAGAAATAAGCCCTAATGTGATTTTTCAGGTTGCTCTTAATATAAGCCTTACTCTCAAAATAAGCCCAAGTTTATATCATTGGCCAGATGGATATACTTACTACGTCTGTTGCAACACGTGATGGACATATTGAATTATAAAATAATAATAATAGCATAAAGTTAAATATAAATAATATTATTGATATTAACACTTAAATGATAATATAAATTTCTAAGTATTTGTAAATACCCAAGTGGGTAATTTGAATGAAAGATAAATACCATGTGAACAGATGAACTTGAGACTTGTTACTGAATGAATAATTGAAGTAAAGACCCAATGCACTGATGAAGTGTGCACTTGATAGTAAATGGGCATGATTGAATCTAATATGAATCTTCATAATTCAACACATCATGTTTTGTGATGATGTACCACAAGTAGGCTATGTGAATAAGAAGGAGAGGTATGTTGCTGGACATGAGAGATTGGAGTCAATAGTTCTACAGGAAATGGAGTTGCAAGAAATTCAGACCATATTTCAGGGTTTGGAGAGTTATGACAGTGTTCTATAAGAAGATGACATGACTGTATTTGAATAAATGTGGATTTTGTATATGAAAAAGTAAAGATCCCCTTAAAATAAGCCTTATTGCATCTTTTGGTGCAAAAATTAATATAAAACTCAGTCTTATTTTAAGAGAAATACCATAATAAGTAAGCCCTTGGGAAAAAATCTTAATTGCAAATAGTATTTTAAATCTGAAAATGTCACTAAAACAAGTATATAATAGTTGTATTTTTATGATGTACTATAACTTACCCCATTTGCTATGAACATTTCCCTATATTAGTTTACTGTGTTACATATTTCAGTGAAAACAAGGAAAAATTCAGAAGAGACTAGAATACAAACTGCAAATTCAAGAAAACTTAATTTTCACTTTTTCAAGTCAATATTTCCAACCACTAGACACCTAGCCTGTGGGGCAGGGGACTTAGCCCAGTGGCACAAGTGCCTGCGTTAGCACAAGTGCAAGGTCGCGAGATCACTCCTCGGTTACCCACCCCCCCAAAAAAGATAATCAGACACTTAGCCTGCATAATACCTTTCTCTGAGAAATCTGAACAATAACATGTATAGGAAAAAATAAATCTTCAAAAATGTATGTATGTTGTAGTTATGATATGCAATATAATTAATGATTAAATGTTTTTGTTGTAAGGACTATAAGGGATTTTGTTTTTTGCCTGTACAACTTTACTTCTTACAGGATCTTGATTCTGTTTATGACAACATGAATCTTCACTTAGAAAATGTTGCTTCAGATCGGGATATAGCTCAGCGGCGCAGCGCCTGCCTGGCAAACATGAGATGGTGAGTTCAATTCCCAGCACCAAAAAAAAAAAAAGAAAAAAAAAAGTTACTTCAGAGTTTTAACTGAAATGGAGTTATTTATCTTTAAGATAAATTAATATTGCAAATATAAGGAATTTTATTAAATAAATATTAAAATTAAGAAAATACAGGTGTGTGTCATGAACCTCTTTCAAAAATATAAAACAAAGTCTATTAATGTTAAATAATTCTTAATGGTTTTGTCAAATTTAGAAATTCTTACAGGCAGCTATTTTTAGAAGAGTCTCACACACACACAGAAAAACATAATAAAGGCAGTGAATAGAAATACATTGTTTTATTATTCCAAATATTTTTGACCAACCACAAAATCTGTATAATATGTTCATGTACATTTAAATTTTATTTCATACCAAAAATAAATAATTTCTGAATGCAAATAAATATGTAACATCAAGTTGTCAGTTGATCAATGTCTATATACATAGGAAATTTAGAATGGAGTAGGACATTAATCAAAATAAACATTTACTAGTGAGGACTCATCAGTAGATTTGAAGTGACAGAATTAGCAAACTTAAAAATAGACCAATAGAGACAATGCAATGTAAAAATTAGTCAATGTGATGAAAGAAGAAAAACGAACACAGTCTCATAGAAACATGCACCAGAATTAAGCACATCAATATATGAAAGGGTTGGGATGGGCAGATGGACAAAGAAGAAAAAAAATATGAAGAAGAATAGATGAGAACCAGACATATAGTTCAGGGACACAGTACCTTCCTGGCAAGCACGAGGTCATGAGTTCGATCCCAGGTACCAAAAAAAAAAAAAAAATGCATGAAAACTCTCCTGTAGTCATTAAAAACACTAAACACATTCAAGATTCACAATGAATATACACAGAAGTAAAATACACTCACAATGAGACAAGCTTTCAACCTTTTGGCTATAGTATATGTGGGTGTGATAAAGACAAAATCTTGTAATCTCCAAAAAAAAACTGATTCATCATTTAAAAGTGTATTCAAATAAGATTTGCAGGTGACTTCTCTTTAAAAACAATGAAGACTAGAATACAGTGGGATAATTATTTAGTGCTGAGGGTCAAACACTGTTAACAAGACTCTTACATAAGCCAAACATTCTTTTAATAATGAATGTGAAATAAAATCATTCTTAGATAAATCAAAACAGAAAGAATACGCTGCTACAAGATCTCCCTTAAAGAAAATATTAAGGAAATTGTTGAAGACACAAATAAATATCATCAAGAAATGGATAAAATCCAGAGTAAGATTCAAAAAAAATAGTGCCTGTAACATTAAGTGGTCATTTAAAAATATTATTGCATATTTCCTCTATTATTTGGCTAATTTTAAAAGTTACTCTTTACAGCATTATAAGTGTAATTATATTGTTGTCTTATAGAAAAATGAAATATATTTGACAATAACAGCAGAAGGTAATGAGTGGGAAAAACTGTAATGGAGTAAGGAAATAAAATAAGATAATTTATAACTGCAGGAATAGAGACAATCTAAAATGACAATAAAATATTTTAGTATAAGATATTCTATGAATATATAGTTGCTCATCTTTCTGCTCAACTTCTTTAGAAGACATAAGACTATAAAGAGCAATAATATCAAATTATTGTTGGGTTTATAATTTACATACTATATTAATAACCACAACGGAACCAAAAAAATGTGGAGAAGGGAAAGGAAGCATTAAGAGAAAATTTCCATTTTCCAATAAAATGAAGTTATTTTAAATCTGAGGTTGAATTTGATAAATTGATGCATGCATTATAAGCCAAAAAAATCCATAGGACAAAAATGTAATTAAAAAGTCATACTAAAAATTCACTTCATAAAACATGTACTGGAAGACTAAGCAAAAGACGTGATGTACAGAATACAAAGAGCAAAATGACGTATAAATTCAACCACGCCAACTGTAACATTAAATATGCATGAATTAAAGAATTCAAATAAAAGTTAAAGATGATCAGATTGAATAAACTAACAAGTTCCAACTATACACTGTTTACACATTGTACTCAAATAAATAAACAATTAAGAGCAATTGACAGAGAACACCAAGGCATGAAATAATAATTGGTAGTATTCAAGGAAGAAATACACAATTCAAAAATAATAAAGATTTAAAAACTCACTTTCAGTGATAGAGCAATTAAGTAGAAGGCAAACAAGGAAATGGAATATGTGGAGATAAGTAAACCATACTTAGCTGTTAACTGTGGAAGACTTCACCCAAGAATAAAAAAACTTCTCAAGCTGGGGATCTAGCTCAGTGGCTTAAGCACCTGCCTGACAAGTGCGAGGTCGTGAGTTCAATCCCTGGTGCCGCAAAAAAAAAAAAAAAAAAAAACTTCTCAATTGTTTATGGAGCAGCCTCAGGACAATCCATATTTGAGAACAAATAAAAGGTTCAACAAATGTAAATGAGTTGAAATTATTCAACATATATTCTGGAACCAGAGTGGAATTAAATTATAAATTAATAACAAAATGAAGTTTGGAAATTCACAAACACACAGAAGTTAACTTTGATCATACTTCATTGTGGATTTCTGCATGTCTTCATGTACAGTATTAGATTCCCTACTGTTATTACAGACTTTAATGTCATCTGCAATCTTCTTTTTTTTTGTTTTGTTTTGTCTTTTTGAGACAGGGTTTCACTATGTCGTGCAGGCTGGCCTTGAACTCACTTTGTAGCCCAGGCTGGCCTTGAGTTCGCAGTGATCCTCCTTCCTCAGCCTCCCAAGTGCTGGCATTACTGCAATCTTCTAATATAGGTCCTGTCACATTCGTATATTGGAGAAACATCTCATTATCTAGCTTTATCACTTGGTATTTTGTCACTAGAAGTCATCTGCTAAACTTTTTTATTTATTTTTCTGAAAGTAATTTTGTTATCAATTGCTTATGATTTTCAACCAAGAAAACACAGCTCAGAGGGGGTATAGCTCAGTGGTAGAGCATTTGACTGCAGAAAACACAGCTCATTTCTGATATACAGAAAGTATCCATACCACTTTACTTAGGAATCTTGTATTCCTTAATCTAATTTTTATGCCCACAGTAAATTGATGGCCTGTTTGCACAGTCACATTCTTGATACATATCAATAGCAAAGTTGACATGAGACCAAAAACCTGGAATATAAACTAATGGTGACAATAAAGTTATTGATATAGCTATTATCTAGTAACTAAAAAAAAAATAAAAACATTTATTTTCAACAGTTCCCTTCTCTTGTCCTTTATACATAATCTTTCATATAATATTCTCAATTCTATTGCCTAAATATATCACTTTTACTACATTTGCTTATGTTGCCATAATTTTGCATCCAAACCATTGTTTCTCATATGCTTGCCCAAAATGCTGCCTTTCATGTTTATTTCTTCACTATTTAAAAAAATAATTAAAAAATAAATACTATGTTCACCAATTTCACCTCTAGGAATGTATTCTATAGAGCAATTTAAAATCTAAAATATTGCAAATGAATGAGAATAAAACATACAAATAAGCAAAACAATATTGGTTGTTAAATAAATAGACTTTTTGAAAGTTTCAATTTTGTGTTACCAAGAATCTAGGACTACTTTAGGAGAGCAATAGATTTTAGTTGCAAAATATAAGATATATAACTGACCAAACTGAGAAGAGGTTGAACCTCAACATAATAAAAATCTGCACAAAAGACTATCAGGAATTTGGGGGTTAGCACTGACTGTGCTTAGTCAGGAGTTGGGGTCGCAGATGTTAGTTAGACCCTGCAGAGAGGAGAAGTGTGGCTAACAGGGCTGTAGATCTCATTCTAAAGACAAATACATAGCCAGGAAGAGGTTATTTGTGGATGTTGCTTGGCACATATAAATATATATGTTTGTTTGTTTGTTTGTTGGAGATGGAACTTACGACCTCATGCTTACCAGGCAGGCACTTAGGCCACAGCTAAATTCCTGGCACACTGGCATATTTTTGGAAACTTAACATTTTATCTTGAAACTGTTTCTTTTCAGTACTATAATTACACTCAGTGAACCAAAAATCTTTAGCATAAAACTATTATATGCAGTAGCTGTGAATGTATCACGTTTTGGGGGAGTAAAGTATAAAGAGCAATGCAGAACAAAGACAGAATAGCAGCCAAAGGACCAGAAACTAAGTGTGCAGCATGAGAATGGAACCAATATCATGAATCTGGAGCTAGAGGTGATGGCAAAGCATGCTTTACATATTAGGGAATCCTAGAATGTATTGGAAAACATTGCCTCAAATTGGATGTGAGCTATAAAGCTGGAGTCATTTTATTTGGATATTTAATGATTCACTCCAGAAAGCTAGAGAATATGAAGACATTTTGACTGATTTCACATAAAACTGATATTGTCATGTCTGTGAAGTGGAATTGTGAGGTAGAAAAGGAGTGGGTATGAAGACAAAGAGGTGTGTGTGTGTTTGTGTTTGTGTTTGCGTGTGTGTGTGTGCTTCTGGAGGTCAAATCCAGGGAGACAGACATAGAGGTAGAGATAGAGATAGAAATACATATTCTACCTGCATCCCCAGGTATTTCTATCCGTTTTAATTTATTTTTTACAAACTACTTTGTTGACTTTGAGTTTATCATCTCCACAAGGTGTCTCCAGATTCTTCTATCGCAGAGAGGATTAATAATTTTCTTCCCCATAATCTTTTCAAAGGCAAAGATTTTGCTTAGCACAACACTTGACACATAAATGTCATTAAATGCTTGTTGCATGACCATTTAATGTAACTTTGTTATGTCACAGATGAGACAGATGACTAACATAGTTGAGATAGATGACTACAAAAATTAAATGGAGTGCTGGATACAGCGGCGCTACCTGTAATCCTAGAACTCTGGGAGGCTGAGGCAGAAAAATCTCATATTTGAGCCCAGCCTGAGCAACTGAGTGACACAATGAGACACTGTCTCAAAATAAAATATTAAAAAATGACTAGGGGTGTAGCTCAGTGCGAAGGTCCTAGGCTCAATCTGAGAGAGGGAGAGAGACAGATAGAGAGAGAGGAGGGAGGAAGGAAGAGAGAGGCTAGAGGAGAAAAGGAGGCAGACAAACCTCTTCCCACCCCTTTTACCTTATCCAGACTGCTGGAATTAGGGAGGTGCCAACCCACTCAGTAGACTGATCCAAGATTCACCCACCCTGAGTCCCAGAACCCTTAATCCCAGCATTGCACACACTAGATTGAGCCACCTCCAAAAGCCTGCCCCCCACAATTGCATGAGACTTTGGGGGAACATCTAGACACAAATCATAACACTTACATTGAATTGTAATGCATTATATGCCCAAAGGGACACACCCCTTAGGATAAATCTTTGTAAGTACTGCATTAATCCATTTTAATTTTTATAAATGATATGAATTTTTATAATATTACATTTACATATGTGATAAGACTTTACAGGAAGAAACATGATGTTTACAATGCCTTAATGTTAAGAAGTTGTAAGTGAAGTTGTGGAAAGACTCTTGAAATTTACTGCAACTCTTTCTAATTTGGTGTTGAGGTTTCTCCTTGGAAAGTGGCCATAAACCACGTCCCTGCTCTGACAGGGCCCCAGAGGATTCACATACATATGTTCACAGTGTGAGAACCATGTTATAGCATTTGTCCTGCTGATGAATTGATTAATGCCTTATTATCCTACTGGGGGCCAAGTGTCTCACTCACAGGAAATTTGTTCATCCTGACAGACGTGCTAGTACAGCCTTTTTAAGAAAGTCTTAACTGGAAGAAAATTTAGGAGTGTGTTGGCTGCATGAGACACATAGGAGAAAACATAGCAAAAACTGATGACAAAACAAAAGTTACTCATATGTTCATGAGAGAAGATGGGTATCCACAAGACCCAAAGGAAAAGCGGCAAGTACTACAGGCTTATCCAGAGATAGAGAGCCAGAGCCAGACCTCTGAGCTGAGGCCTCATTTGAGTTCTAGCGCATGGTTTCCCATCTCAAGTTCTAGGTGACTTTAGAGAAAGCAGACATTCCTCCGAAGTGGTCATTCTAGCACTTCTGCTAAGTCCATGCCGGGTGTGGGATTACTGGAGTGAATTGAAAAGGTTGTGTCTATGAGCCTCAGAGGGAGGTGTGTACCAGAAGCAGATGCATAAGGTAGGTATCTACATCGACCACATCAAAGGCCTGAGAGAAGGTACAGAACGGGAATCAGTTCAAAATTGGTGCCAACGCAAGGACTACACAGTAACCTCGTCAGAAGGCCTGCATTTCACCTTCACTGAGATTCCAGTGATACCATTTGTAAAATGGGAAAAAAAGTAGTAGACAAGCATAACATTTTTCCTAATTCTAAGTTTTTCCATAGCTGAAACAAAATTGAAAAGACAGAACATTCCAGGGAAGAAGAACAGCTAGTACAAAAGGTTCAGAGGCAGGAGTTTAGCATATTAGAGAAATTAAAGGGACCCAGTATGATTTGAACAGAGTTAGTCTAAGTGAGGGGTCTTACAATGAAGACTATGTAGGAAAGTGAGTGGCGAGCAGGTTACAGGAAAGTAAGTGTTGTCAGAAAAAAGAATTCAGGGTTTTAAGCAATCCAGGGTTTTAAGCAAGGACTGGTATGAGCTAATCACAACCATTTATGTCTGTTTTGATAGTAAAAGATGCTTGAGTCATGTATCTTCCCTACCCAGGTACTATGCTTGGATCAGCTATTGCAACTCTCCAAACTCTTCCAATGGCCTTCGAGTGTTATTTCAGGACACTGAAGTATTGCATTGAATAGCTCTTACAGGACTTGAAAAATATCCTAGCTGTTTTAAAAGGGGAATTTGTTTCTCACACTTGTTCATTCTAGAATACTTATGTATAGACTGCTTATATATTTTTCTTAGAATGAGTTTGTACACCAAGTCGAGTTGCACTTCAATTGTGTTTGGCCAAACACTACTGAAATCCATACAGTATTGGAATTGTGGAGAATTACAGCTCTATGGTTTTGCACTACTGATTATAAAAGTTACGGGAGAAAAAGAAATTAAGTTTCTGATTAAAGTAAACATGTACTTCAAAGATTATAAGCAGGCAAAATAACAGAATACATTTTTAAATTTAGATCTTCTGCTTAGTGGTAGATACATCATCAGGAAAAGTTAAATATTTTTAGAAAAGAGCAAGGCAAATGACTTCAATAATATGAGTGTTATTGTTATTACAAAAGATTTGATAATGAATTTTAAATTGTAAAAATCTAGAAGAAACTTAGCAGGAAATATCAGACAATAGTTGTTTGTCTTAGACTGATGTTTAAGCTGGTAAATAAATAAAATGAAAGAGCAAAAACCTTGTTCAATTGGTATAGCTCAAAAGCACTTGATTTCTAGAAAAAGGAGCAAATCATATATCTTACATAATATTCCTTCTCTGGTAAGATTAGTTGATAACATGAGAGAATTTTCCCTGGCTTTACCTGACAGGAGCTTGATCCATCTTCTAGCAAGAGCAATTTTTCTACAGTATTCAGCAGTCGTAGCTTCTGAATGGCTTTCTTATCTCATTTCTTATTTATCAATCTCAAAAGACATGTTAGAAACAGTAAAATGTAAATCTCTTCATAACTAAATTAATCCAATTCTTTTCATTTGTCTTTCAGATGACACAGCCTTATTGTCAGCAGAACACATATAACAAGTGCTTGTCATTTCTGAGTGCTCAAAGAGAAAGATCTAGAAGAGAGATAACCTTTTTTGACCAATGTATGTCAACAGAAAAAAAACTGCCTTCTCTAAATGGTTTACTTGTCATATATTTTTTAAAATTAATACCTATCCATAGTATGTGAAGGAAGACTATGCTAATCACTTTTAGTATTGATCAGATGAGGCATATTTCCTTGAGTTTCAAAGTTTAACATTTTGTCAAAATGGATAAGAAAAAAATATAAATGTATACTTTCCAATTATTTTATAAAATGTTTCATTAACATGCAAATTCTAACCTTTTACCTGATATTAACCCAAAATCTTGCACCACAATAATTGAAGAGTCACTTCATAAAAGAAAAATGATTTTGCTAATAGATTATGTTTGATTTGCCTTACATATTTTTACCATTTGACATTTTGAATATTCTCCCTGAGAAAACTATCAAAAAACTCTCAGATGTATGGCAAGACTGTATGCTTTAAAGAAACAAAATTTTTTGAAAGCAAAATTCAAAGGTCAAAAGATGAGTTTTGCTCCTTTATTGTACTTCAAAGCAGTTTAAAATGCATTGTATGAATAATTTTAGCATCTACTGTATAATAAAATGTGGCAACTCATGTTATGCATTTTATCATAAATTCAAATTGCATTATTTCCCAACATAAATTTTCTCTGCCTCATCAGCGAAATGTTTTTAATAAGTAGTTTTTTTATCAATCATATACTATTGTTATTTTAAGAATATATAAAGTTATGAAGTGACCATATAATTTCCTATAAATGTAAGTTATCAATTACCAAGTTACTTTGTTCAAAAACTATTTCAAGTGGCTTTGGAAAAAAATGCTGTACAGGGTTAAATGGAATTTACTAAATAATGTGAGTATAATTAGGCAAAGATAACTCAAAATCAAACATAAAGATCAGCTCACAAATGAGAGTAATCAATTTATACTGTAAGTTTCTATGCATTTGCCATGGTGAACCATAATTTTACCTAAGGTTGTTTAATGGATCACTCATGAAGAAAATCAGGTAAGTCATCCATTTTAAACTTTCCTTAAAATAAATACTAAACTGCTTTTGTAAACTGACAGGAAAAGTCACATTGATTTCCAATATTATTGTTTCAAAAAGGTCTCCGAAAGTTCTCAAAATGAAAACCAAAACAAAGAACATCTTCAAACCTTCATGGTTACTTTCCTTAGAGGATTTCTCAGGGTAGAGCAGGGGCAGTAAACATTAGATGACTGGGCAATACTATTGTCCATTTGTTGATTCTTTTCGATTATCTTGAGAAATAGGATATGGCAGGGAGTTTAATTCTTTATTCCCTTGTGACACTTTAAAATATAGTGCATGTTTTAGCAGTTAAAGACAAAATCTTAACCGACAGATAAGAGGAGTGTCAGAAGGCCTGAGCAGCCCAATATGGATGCGTTTCTAAGAGAGCATTTCTGACTACTGGGTGAATGAAATCACCTGATTATCTTGTGCAAGGCTAATGGTTCTAACTCAAGATTTGAAAATTCGCAATTTAAGCATCATTGGTAAATTATTTAGTGATGAAAAATAACTTGAAAAATTTACTCAGAGGCCATTTTATGCATGAATTAGCACTGCATTTTAGATATTTTAGAACCATTGAAATATCTAGTATGTGATTTCTTTAAATGGTGAAATAATTTATTAGTGCCAATTATAATTTTAAAGTATTTTCATCTCATTAAGAAATAAGCTAAACCTGCCATTCATGACTTTTCCCTTGTGAAGAGAGAAACTTCCCTCTCTTGTGTCTGAGATCAACCTAATTCCACAAATGCAGTGTTTACAACATTTTAGCATTAAAATGCACCACTCTTTCTACAGGCCCTATTCTGATTTAAAGTATATGACAATAGGGGTGGCTGAATGCACAGTTCGCAATGTAACTAGAGCAATAAGGGCACAATTGAAGATTCTATGTCTTCCTACAAATGGTACCATAGTCGCTCTCTGGCAGAATTTACTACTGATAATAAATATTGCTATTCTGCCCCAAAGTGGGCCTGTGGGTGTATCTAAGAAAGTTCCATGAGCCGGGCGTGGTGGCTCACGCCTGTAATCCCAGCACT
>RJWT010019606.1:0-18329 GCA_004365215.1 Cuniculus paca | reverse complement strand
AGAGGAGAGGAGAGGAGAGGAGAGGAGAGGAGAGGAGAGGAGAGGAGAGGAGAAAAAGAAAAGAATGCTGATGTTGAAATGACCTTAAAAATGTATTCCAAGTTGGATAAAATATCTTATTTTAAATAATGTATTGGTTCCTTAAATTACAAAACAAAATAGCCACAAACACTTGAATAAGCAGCAATCAAGCCCGGGCCCGACATCCACCTCATTCCATCAATGAACAAATCACAAAAACTAAAGCTCCTTAACCTTTTCTGCCAAAGATTCTGTTATCAGAGAAGTGGAACCCTCTCATACAGTAAAATTCATTTTATTTTTTTTAAAGAGAAAAAAAATTAAACAATGAGCCCAAGTAACATTTAAAATGCACAAAACACAATACACAGGGATTCAAAGAAACCAAATTGATCCACAATGCAGCTATTAAGACAGTGCTCAGGCTTCTGCAAATCAGTCAGTGAACGCAAGGAGATCTCCAGAGACAGCCCAGTGCAATGTGGAGCCTAAGTCCGTCCAGAATGGCTAGAACCAATTTTGCTGTTGTTATGGATAAATTAGCCCCGAAAATTCAAATAACTACAACATATGTTACCCTTATATTCCATAAACCCTGTTTCTCGATAACTTTTCAATTTCCCTAAAATGCAAGTGGATTTCAGTAGTTTGTGTAGATCTGTGTTAAGTTTTAGTCGGCAGAGTAACTTAACCAGCTACTACTATGTATTGTACCAAAGGATATAATTTTCAGTAAAGTTATTAAAATGCAAAAAGGGGGGGGGAACAGCATTAAACACTAGTTTATAAAATAGTAATATGACACATGTGAGACAGTCATGGAGACGTATTGCTTAGATCTCTCATTAGAAAACTTTCTTTCAGAGGCAAGCAGTGCATGTAGCTGGGAGGCCTCAAGCTCTCCATATGTCCAGAATCCTCCTCAGCTGCTGGAAGAACTTTCCTCTTGGGCAGTCCCAGGCAGTGACTGAGTGTGGCATGTGTAATAAGGACTGGCCCACAACAGGATCTCATGGAGGTCTCCTCAGCTCTTTCGTTCTAAGCACCCTCCTGGCTGGACTGGCCAAGAATCTGTCAGATTTCAACTATGATCAAAAGTTCTTCCTGTGAAATCTATTTCCTTTTATCTTTCACACGTGTTACCCACTCCTTGGCTCCTTTTAAAAACAAACAAATTCTTGCACTCCAACTCCTTTCAGTGTCTGCTCCAGGAGAAACCAACTGACAAAATGTCCCCCTACCCCCACCCCAAGCTAGGGACTGAAATCAGAGGTGCTGTACCCCAGCCCCATTTTAAAAAATGTTATTGATATGTTTTAGACAAGGTCTCATTAGCTTGCCCAGACAGGACTTGAACTTCCACTCCTTTCTGTAAACTCAAAATGGCTCCAATATTACAGGCATGCACTAAGGTACCCTGCATGTTTACTAATGCTTTTTGTTTGTTTGTTTTTTGCGGCACCAGGGATTGAAATCACAACCTCATGCTCACCAGGCAGGCACTTAGGCCACTGAGCTAAATCCCCAGCCCTTGTCTTATTGAGACAGGGTCTCACTACGTCATTCAGACCAGCCTTGGGCTCACTTTGTAGCCCAGGCTGGTCTCAAACTCATGAGGACCCTCCTGCCTCAGCCTCCCGAGTGCTGGGATTACAGGCGTGCACCACCACGCCCGGCTTGTTTTTTGTTTTTGTTTTTTCGGCACCAAAGATCGAACTCATGACCTCACTCTTGCCAGGGAGGCACTTAGGCCACTGAGCTAAATCCCCAGTTACTAATGTTTTAAATAACAAAATTTAGTGGTTGATCTAATAACTACCCTGATTCTGAAACAGAGATGAGTTTAAATGATAATATGTTAAAAATAATTGCGATCCGTTATGAAGGTATGTATGAACTCAGCTGGCAGAAATGTACTAGTGTTTGTTGTATCTTTAATAGAGAGAAAAGCTAAATTTCAATTGGAGATCAGTGAAAATGTGATTTTTTTTTCTTATCCATGTTTATAGACACCTGATTTTACCCACAGACCCCAAGGTAAGAACTGTTAGACTAAGGTGTGTCCAATTTGAAACATGTATTTTTAAGAGTCAGAGATGCACTTAGACAAGTTAAAGCTGTGGTGACCAAGAGTCTAAACTTGCTTTCCTATTCAACAAAGGTATGTTAACTATTTCAAAGTTTAGTAAGAGATGATAGTTATGAGAACATCACTGAAAACTGCCACCAAAATTAAAATACCAAGATGAACTTGGAACACTGAAGAGAGAGCATTTTCCAATCTACCACCAGAAAAATGACTCCAGTTAAATCCACTGCACTAATACCAGTCCTTGCTGCAATGGAAGAAACAAAAATTTATGCACATATACACCGAATACCCACACACCAAGACTCCTCCTTTCTTGTACAGTATACAAAGAAGGCTTGTAAAATTTTTATCACTCTATATCAAAGATCTGCTATACAACTAAGCATGTATCTGAAGCATTCTGTAAACTTGAAAGTCTTCTATGGCTCCAGGCTAAATAAACCCACATTCTTTAGCCTCTTCACTTTAAATTCTGTTTCTATGAGGCTTTAAGAATAAATTTTCATTTCTCCAGCGACCCAACAGAGAATGCACCATAATTAAAAACAATGTGATACTTTCTAATGATGAAACAAGACATTCTCCACTCATTGGTCTTCACTTCTTTCAAAAGTGAGCCAGAGGGGAAAAACCAAGTGATACATCCCTACAGAAATATTTAATTCCCCATTTACTTCTTCCCCAATCTTTCTAAAGTAATATTTCTCAAATGTCCTTTTCAAAAACTTTTAAGATATGTAAGATATGCGGTATTCATTTTGACATAATCTATTAACATGCATTCCCGTGCACCACATCTCTGTTATATATCCTAATGTAGACTTATGAGGTAAACTAGGACTTTTCATAAACCACTGTAGAAATAAATTGCATTTCAAATACAAAATAGTATCTTGAACACAGCCAAGCCACAGGGAAAATCCATGGTTAATCACATCCTATGCCAATACTTTATCCACCGAACTATGATGTAAGAAATCTAAGCTTGATTTGTTTCTAAGTGCATAATCCATTAACTGTTTCCACATGCCATAATAATTCAATTTGGAAATTATTTATAAACTGGTTTATTGGCCCTATCTGGCAAATATGACGCACCTGTTATAAAATGTGATCACTTCAAAAACCTAACAATTTTGGAACCAGATTTCCACAATAAATCAGTCTGAGTGAATTAGAATATCCATATACTTCCAAAAAGCCCTTTAATCCCTATTAAATTAACAGTTTGTGAATAATGAAAGTAATTAATATTCATTTTAGTTGACAAATCCAACACAAATAACCTGTTAGTATACTTTAATCCACATTCTAACAGCCTGTAAAAATTAACCAACAGATGCTTCCAATCTGGTAAAAATTACAGAGGTCATTAACACTATTTTGATGATACCAAATGTTCAATATACGAGTATTGTGATTAAGTTTCAGAGAAATATATAAACAATGTCCTTTTATAACCGTGTTAAGTCTTAACAGAAGTCAAAGATAGTAAAATATGGTATCTTTTTCAAAACCAAAATAACTATTTGTTGTTTCACTCTTCATTCCTATGTTTCAACTAAGAACTTTACTGAGTTTCACTAAAAGTATACAAGCAACACAAGTATGAGGAGCACATCTGCCCCATTCACTCCAGAGTCCTCAGTACCAACACAAGGCCAAGTAAGCAAAACACACTTGTTGACTTGAACAAGTAGCCAACTGGAAAGAGAAAATGGTGGGCAAAGTGAAAGAACTAAGAAAAGTAACCTGGGAAAATGCCACATTTCTGGGAGAATTTGAAATATGGAAAGCTAAGCTGTATCTCAAATACTTAGAAAAGAGAGAAGCAAGAAAGCCAAGTGAGACACTTAACAGGAACATAAACCTTAAAAGAAACAACAACACAAGAAAATTGGGGAAAATGTTGATTTCACACAAGAAAAGACTTAGAGAAGCTTCCTGTACTTCTTAACATATGGTACACAGCATTTTCCTGTGAAGGAAAATGTTATAAATGGTCGTGGGGAGAAAAGTTAAAGGGCAGCAGAAGTGAAGAGATACAGTAAAGACTAAACAACATAATATAAAGAAGATCTAGCTCCAGGAACTGGCATAACATCAGAGTTCTGTAGGTATTACTAATTCCTCTTCCTTCTCCAAATCTCTGGGTATTAGAACTGGAAACCCCAGTAACCTGAGCATAAAAGTCCTGGAAACCTAAAGTAGTATCTGCTACAAGGAATTTTTTTTTAAAAGACCTACTAATATTGACCAAAAAAATACAGGATATGTGAGAAAACTGCAAGATTCTCTTTAAATGATTAGACTGAGTTCCCTCAGTCATACTATACAGTATGTCAAATGCTTACAAAGCATTGATCACTGTAAGTATCTGGGCTGGAAGATCCATGTTTCAAATTTAAAAAAAAAAAAAAAAAAAAAAAGAAGCCCAAATTCCTAGTCCAAAGAGCTACTATAATAAAAAACAGAGACAGACCACTTTTTTAACCCACCACATTCTTCAACAAGCTGAATTCTTTGTTCTTCCCTGCCTAATAGTGATGCAAACCACTGAATAAAATCATCCAGCAGTCAAAGCTCTGTCTCCCACAGCATGTTAAAGAATGGATATGCAACTGGATTTTCACCTTGGACAAAATAATGTGTTAGAAGCTACATTTAATTCTGAACCTTCAGAAATTACAAAATGTATCAGACCTTTGGGACCATAGGAGATGAACAAATGTTAACATTTGCACCCAATGCATCAGCTGCCAGGCCATGAAGAAAAGACAACTGGTTCACCCCAACAGTCCATACTCTCATAGAGATTCCAGAACATCATTCTCTTTCCTCCTCTTGTGTTCACTACTGTTAAATATCTATAGTATTGAATCCTGTTTCTCTAAAAACAGCAGTGACTGGCCTTTTCCACTTCGATACTTAAGTACCAGTAATGCCAAAAAGAATACTTATGACCCTTCACACAATTCTATCTAGGAAGTAGTCCAAAAACTGCAGAAAAAAATTGTCACGGCTATAACCTATCTTCGTTGGTATTATAAAACATTGGCAGTGCTCAGGGTCACAACCCTGGGCTTTCCCATCTTATCTGTTCACCCTAAAAAAATCATCCATGATCACATAAGCCAGTATTTGAGCAGAGACAAAAGATGTGATCCTTTGACAGCTTCTGAGGCAAGCGAAAGAGATACCAGACTAAGGAGCCAGTATATCTTACCAAGGAATCAGGAACCCAAGTGGGATGCAAAGAAAAATATTTAGAAAATGTTCAATTTTCACCTTAATCTATTTAAATACTATTAGATTGAGCAAATACATTATTTTTTAACCTTGAATCTCAAGGCTAAAATTAGATGACTTAAGAATTTTTTAAAGGTCCAATTATTTCATTTAGGGCTAACACTACAGCTAAATTAAAGACATGCTAACAAGTTTCCCTTTTGAGCTTCATTAATTAAGAAAGTAATCAGAGTAAAGAGAAGAAAAAAGAAAGAGTAGCTGTATGGCAGCATTACTTAAATAGCTTTTAGGTACCACCATTTATACCTACTAGCAAAGCAAAGGGAAAACTAATCAATTCCAGATTAGGAAATCTGAAATTCTAAAGTGTTTTACATGTAAATACATATTTTAACTGCCACACAGTCTCCTTGATTGCCTGAAGAGTGTACTAATCTTATTCAAAGAAAATTCTGATTTTCCATAATCAAAAGGTAAAATCAAGATCTGCTTACTTCACAAGTTTTCCCATGGTGAGAATTCTCCCTGTTTTCAAAGACTACAAAATTTCATTTTTAATATTAGCCAAGACAAATACTGCTTAGAAATATATGCTGTCCGTTAAAGGCTTTTGATTTACTACAAATTCTGGAAAGCTACTTTATTTTACAACTGTCTTTTACAAAGTGTTGCTAAATCACAATTCTTTTTAGAGAGTTTTTAATTTACGATTACTTCTTCAAAAGCATTTCAAAAGAATACAAATGAATTTTTAGAGGTATCTGCCAACGTTCTTTGGTTGCTTGTAGACATGAAATTTAATCAGGTATGTGAGGCATCTCTAGCATGATGCCTACTAAGCAGCAGGCACTTTAGGAAATCCATTCCTCCCACTCAACACCAACCCCTCACACATATACTCATTCAGTATGATCTCTCCCTGTCAGCTCTCTGTGCTCCGTGAGCCCGGGACATGGAAGCATGTCTATAATGAAAAAGGTTTTTGTTTTTGAAAATTAAAAGCCAATGACTGATCTAAATTCCTTGTGCTACAGAACTAAAATGTTAAGTTTTACATAATACTTAAAAACAAACAGTATGTGTGGATACCAGTCTTAAAATGTAAAGGGCAGGTCCATGAGACTGGATTAAATAAATTCAACTTTCAGATAAGTGTATGATTTAACTTTTTAAAAATTGTACTGTACAAGTTAAAACTATCACAAAACAACTTGGAAAATGAATGTCATTGCTTTTAATAAAAAGATTATATAATATACCTAATTTTCTTTCAAGCCAACTTTCAAGACACTGTAAATGTGCTATTTCTGTACCATGTAACTCACAAAGTGAGTCCAAAGGGTCAATAATGAAAAATAATAATAATAATAGTCACAAAATTCTGATTAGAGAAAGGCTCACAATTTTTTTTCAAAGTAAAGGAATTTTCATGCCAAATTATCCTCTCAAAATATCCTTCTGCTTAATAAGACTCACTTTCTGTACATTTTATTTCAATAGATTATTTATCATTAGAAATGGAAAATTCTGAGGTATAGAATGTTTAAAATAAGGGTTTTTTAGGGGTTGGTATATAAAAGGGACAAAGTTAAAATTCCAATAAGGTTATAATAAAGACATCAAACTTACCTTTTTGTTGACAACAAAATGTATTCTCAAGTTTACAAAGCAAATCCGTATTTTCATACTTATTTTCATTTACTTTTATCCAGAAACAGTTTTCAGTCATTTCATGAGGTTGGATCTGCAATCAGAGGGAAGACAGGTTCATAAACAGCTGGGTGTTTCACCTGCCCCAGCCCACTCGCTACGTACAGAACCCGCATCCCATAGCTGCCAACAGATGTTTATGAAGTCATCTCTGTAGACTTCGCCCCCAAGTCTGTTCAGTGAAATATAAATTCTGAGGAATGTTAAGATCTTAAGAGGAAAAGTTTCTGTGATCAAACAGCTGGTGATCTGAAGCTGAATGAAATAAAGTTTAATTTATTTCTTCTCAATTTGACTTCTCAGAGTGATTATTGACACACATCTGTTCTCTGCCTCTGGAAGGCCAGGACACATTACACAGCACATTCCATGCTTATGTGGCCAAGAACCTATCTTTCTACAGAATCAGAATTGCTGTGACTTGGGTAGATATCAGCCTCGAACAACTACTAATATGTTCCCCAGTAGCTACCAGCAGAGAACAGTTCCTAAAAACATTACCATTTTTTTTGTACTTTTCAAAAACACTTCATAAATATAGGGTTCCATTCCAATAATCATAAATTATCAATTTAATTACAAATCAAATTCCACTGAAAGATCAACTGTTGCCAAATTTCTAAGCCAGAAAGCTTTAGTCAACTTCAAAGAGTTCTATAGCAATATTTCAATTTTTAGAAAAAATTAATTTAGTCTCACTTTAAGGTTTCCATTGGAAATCTTAAATTATATAATAGGCAGTCAAAAATTAAATTTTCATCAAGGTAGAAGTATGTTTTCCTCTATTTATGTGTTTTACCTTTAACCAATTCAATCTTCTCATGTTGATTTCGGGTTTAAATTCTTTCTTTGGCTTCAATCCAAATGGTAAGGTTGGTGGAGGAGGAGAGTTTCTTCCACCAAGAAAGCCCAGGGGAGGTGGTGGAGGCACAGGACCACCAAATGGCATGGGCATTCCTGGGAGTGGAGGAGGCAGAGGAGGCGGTGGTGGAGGTGGTACCCCTCCACTAGAGGGCAGAAGAGGGGCAGAAGGAAGTGCGGGCTGGCCAGCTGCATCTTCTTCTGACTGGAGCAAAGGAATTTTCATGCCACTTGGCAAGGCACCAAACTAGAGGAGAAAATAAGGAATATAACTCAGACCATTTTTATAGATGTAAAAAGTACACCATACAGAAAAATAAGGTATTCTTTTAAACCAAAAATAACTATTAGTAATTTCATGTGATTTAACCAAAACACAAAATTGAAAGAAAAAAAAAGTACTTCTAATATAATAAGCAATCTTAGCTTTTTTCTCAAGAAAACGTAATTGTCAAAAATACAACTCACCATTTCATACAGTTAAAGCTATGTGGGTAAAAATGCCTGAGAGAGAAATGGGTATGTAGGTCTAGAGGACTGGACATGCTGCTGTCTCTGGGAGACAGTTAAAGTCATGGAAGGCAAAAAATTCACTAAGGGTTTGTAGAGAATATGTTGTATGAGAAAACATCTTGCATATAGCTCTATGGAACACCCGCATGTAAGTGATTACTTAAAAAAAAACGTAGAAAACAAAGATTTACACGGTATTTCCACATCATGCCTTTGCTCAAATTTTGATGGTGTGTAAATGCATTTTGAAAAAAAAATCTAACTTTTAAATTTATTTATTTCTACTATTTTATTTATCAATTTATTTCAAACTTTTAAAATTAGTGCATGTTTGAAGTACATAATGATCACATTCCTCACAGGGAGTTGGTACATGTATGAGATACATCTTAATTGTTTTTTCATCATCATCTCTTCTACTTCCTCTTTGCTCCATCTCTTTGTTCTCTTCCCTCTTGGAAAAGATCTATTTCCCTACTTTCCTAATAAAAGATTATCTATCTTTTAGCTTGCTTTTTATTGAGATTTTGGGCTTCTCATGTGATAGAAGCCATTTGGTATTTAAGTTTGTGCGTCTGATTTCTTTTACATAACATTATAGTCTTGAGGTGCATCCAAGCCAGGTATAGTGGCACACACCTGTAATCCTAGCACCTGGAAGTCTAAGGTAGGAGGATTGCCTCAAGTTTAAGGCCCAAATGGGCTACACAGTAAGTCCAAGGCCAGCCTGAACTACACAACAAGATTCTGTTTTCCAAAAATGTGCATCCATTTTCCTACAAATGACCAGCAGAGTAATACTCATTGTGTATAAATGCCTCATTTTCTTTATCCATTCATCTATTGATAGACATACAGGTCACTTCCAAGGAAACAATCTAAATAAGGGTTTGTTATGATCTGGTCCCTATCAACTATTCTTTCAATTAACTGTCTTCTAATTCCATGTATGTGAGGACCTTATAGTGATATCAGTCCTTGTACCTGGTGTTACCTTTGACTGAAACATTCCCTTTAAACTGGCCATCTTTTACTAGCCTTTCTAGGCTGAGCCACTGCCCCTTCCACACCAAAGTTTGATCTACCTACTCATTTTACACTCATAGTACTCAAATGTCTTGATAGGTATTCTCAGTATGAAATCATTATTCAAGGAACCTTTTAACAATGACCTCTTTGACACACTGTAAGCTTGATGAGGGAGGTGACTACGCTGTATTATTCACTACTCTTTCCCCAGCACCTAAGGAAGTGAAGGCAGATGACAGCCACGAAAAAAAGTGTTTTAGATAAATAAAAAACAGGGAGAGAAAAACGCAATCACAGGTCTTAAACCACAAGTGAAAAGACTGTCCCACTTCTTCTACAGAAGTCTCTTCTACAAAGTCAAATGCCACAGAGGAACAAAGTAAAATGAGGAATGAAAAAGAACCAGTTGTGCTCACTGGTCACCTTTGTCTTTATGTCACCACAGTATGTTAAGAATTTAGTAGAAGAATTTGGACCTTGCAGAAAATTTTCTAGGTTAACAACTTCTTGAAATTATTAACTTCATTTCCAAGTGACATACTTACATTTTTATATATATGCATGTATGTGTGTGTGTAATTATGTGTGAGAACAATTCTGCAAATGGAAGACACTTACAAAATATTATTTTAAAAGGTTTGCAACATGATTATGAAAAATAGATCACATACGAAAGCCTGAAATCAAGGGCATGCTATCAGCACAAAGAAAACCTGAAAGAAATGGAGACCGAGAATCAAAAAGCATGCCTTATTAAAAACATTAAGTGTAAAAAAGAACCCGTTCAGTGTTACACAGGGTTTCTGTGATCAAGGGTGGGGACTGCCCTCTGAATGTCAAAGATGTCTATAATTTATATTCACACTCATGTAAATTTTGTAGTTAACAAGTACTGCCTTAAAAGTATGGCTGAAATTTTGCTCCAGAATCATTCACTTGATAACATATGAATAATGTGAATATATGTTTCAAGAGCAGGTGCACTGTACATTGTAACTATCTTGCCCATAAGTATAAGTGACTAAAGCAAGGAAATCACAGATAGTAGAACATATTTTATTCATCATCCTGTACTGAACTAGCTTTGATTAAAGAGAAGAGTGTTGAGATAAATGCAGGCATTTCATGAGAAATACAAAGACAAATCCAAAGAAAAAGTCTGTTTGTTGTTCTTCGAAGTTGAATATGGTGAGAAATATTAAATCTCTAATTCCAGGCTTCCTCTGTTAGTCATAATCACAGGTCTTTATTATATACAACTTAAAAGAACTTATAATATTCCTTAATTTGTTTTGAAACATAAATTTATTCCCATTTTATATAAAAGCACTTTGTAGCAATAACTTATCCAAAGATGAAAGCTATATTTTTTTATAATCTGGATTCCTCTAGAGTAGATTAGCAAGTAATCTTTCTACTAGTAAAAATTTAAAAGAAAACAAAGTTCTTATATTTATATAACCCAGGCAGGAAAAAAGTTGTCAAAAATATTTTAGCCACACAGAGCACAATCACATGTTTCTTTTAATTGAGAGACAAGGACCCTTATGGTAAAAATGAAAAAAATCACAGTAAAACCTGGGACTTTCTTCTCACAGCCACTAAAGAAGTATTTATCTTTTAGACAGATTTTAATTTTGTAATTAAATTGAACACTAAGACATAACTATCTCTTAAGGCATCTTTCAAATTGTTTCTACTTAAAAAAAAAAAACCAACCACGAAAGAAAATAAAATTGCCAATAATACAGGAAACAGTATATCTGAGACTATTTCATCATAACCACAAATTAAGGTGAAGGGAAAACCAGAGCAAAACCATACTTACTGCTTACTCTATACAACTCTACATGAAGAAATTTAGCTATGAATTCTACCCTCCTTACTTTCATCCACATAAACATGCAGATGATGTACCTCTTGCTATCTAATGTTTTATGTGTAGCGGGTGGATGTGAGCTATCTGCTTCATAATCCAGATTTGCTCTCTTTTTTGTCATGTTTTAAATCTGTTTACTTTTGGAAATTGAAAAATTATCAGAAAATGTTCTCATTCAGCTAGAGGTTATCTTTCACTGCAAGGTACCAATAGGCTGAAGGTTTTGAAAAATAAATAGCTTGAGCAATAATTTCCTGTAGTAGGATAAAGATCAGTGATGAATGACAAATTTAAGAGTAAAAGACTTTCTTAACCTTTATGCTTAATTACTTAGGAACATAAGACATCAGAAACATAACCCAAATGAAACAGAAGCAAGCAGATTAAAGTGTAAAGCTTAGATATTTCCAAAATTGTAAGTAGGAAAAGAGGTGGCAAAGTAATTTTTTAAAACATAAACACAGCAAAATAGAAACATACACAAATAACACTAAGAAAACATACAAGGGAAATTAAAATTTAAACACTTTGATACTATGAAGATCTAACGTGACCTTTACTCCCCTGTTGTGATTTCAATACCCAAATTCACTCCAAATGGTATTTTACCTGAGCTTTAAAAGCTTGTAACTCCACTTGAAGCTCATTAATCTTTGCCTCTTTTTTCTGCAATTGAGCCTGAGTTTCCTGGTGGTCAGTAAACTCTTTTTCAAACTGAAAAGGAAAAAGAGAAAGAGAGGAGAGAGGGAGAAAATGAAAAGCACTATTCTTCATATAAAAATATGACTCTAATGATCTGCTGATAGGATATACATTTCTGAATTAACTTATAAAAGAAATAGATTGTTGATAAGTGACACACAGCCTTTGTCTAGGTCTCTACACATCCCACCAAAATCATTTATTCCCACAGAAACAGAAAAAGCTAGAGATGTCATCTGTGACCGCCTTCTCTCCACAGAGCAAACTGGTCCATAGCTATCTACAACCTTGGCATTTTACTTAAAAGTCCCTCAATATCCATGCAATTTTGTGTAAAATAATACAGAGCAAAGCACTGCATTGAGTTCCTTGCCTCCCACCTGCAAAAATTTATACCTGAAACATACCTGAAGTATATCAACATTATTTAAAAGCAGTGCATTTAAATTTATTAATAAACAACTCCAACTTTATAAATACATCAATTATAGATTTTTTTTCTTATCATATCTCCTTGAGAGATTAACGATAAATTAATCGTTCAAAGTCCCTAGTATGATTCTGGGAGAAAGGAAAACAACAAAATTTGTGAATCCAATGAGTTTTTTAATTTATTTAATCACTCATCACAAGTCCTCATCTAGCATTCAAATAGTTTCACGATGGCATCATAAGCACTGAAAACCTCTCCTAAGAGAACTGAATTTAAGTAGGGCATTATCTCATAATTAAGAATAAGTATTTCGCTCTTTTTTAAAAAGCAAAAAAATCAAATCATTACAAAAAAGATGTAACTGCTTCACAAATGTAGTCTTCTAGACATTGAAGACAATCAAAACTCAACCAGGAAAATAATATAGAACTAAACAGTTTACTAAGGGCTTAGGTTTTTATTTAGTTTACAAAGGGGAATCTTCTATTGCTTTAACACAGAGATAGTTATTTTTCTACAGCTAGAAATCCCCTGAATTTCTCAAAGCCTCATATTAAGTGATCTCTTCATAGGTATGCTACTCAATATCACAACCACTGGATACAAGTAGCTATTTAAGTGTAAATTTAAATGAACAAAAACTAAATAAAGTTAAAAAAATTCAAACTTAATCATGCTGGCCACTGTAAAGTACATGAGAGACACAGAGGGTGCTGATGGCAACCGTGGTGAACAACACAGAGTGTGAAATAATTCCATCTCCCATAGCAGTCAGGCCTGCCCTACAGCATCACCACTTACAAATACGCCTCCGTGTTCAGCCTCTCTTCTCTGTGTCTCAGGACAACACAGGGTTCTGGTTCTCCAGCTACTTGCTGACTGCGCCTATCAATTTTTCATTCTGGTGGCCACACACCTTAAAATCCACTCCTTTAATAGTGGCATGCTACAGGACCATTTCCTCACCCTTCTGCATGTCTCACTCTCACTCCTCACAAGATTCTACACTCCTCTTCAGCCACTATCATAGACTAATAAGCTCCAAATCCCTATCATCAGTCAGCTATTGATACATAGATCTATAAATCTAGATAACAATACAAATCCTTATCTTCCCCTCTAGAAACCTTGTTTCTATATACTATTACTCTTTGTAAAAGATGGTTCAAATAATATGATTCCTTTACTCAAACTTTTCAGGACACCATAACAATCAGTAACTTCTAAGAACCCTGAGGGAACTAGCCCAAAACTACACATTTCCATTACACAATAAATGCGTAACAGCACACCTAGGATATGTCTCTCAGTGGTACATGATGATGTGAGAGTTGAAAAGAACACAGTCGGATCTCTAGTAAGCACAATGTATTGTGGTGAAGTAAAAGCAAATGGCCACCCCTAAATCCATGAAAACTATCAGCAATAAAGTCTGAGAGACTGAAAGTCAGTCAATGATTCCTGCAGCAGCAATGCTGACCGTCAAGTATGAAGAAGCAGAGGAGTTGGTGAGAAGTGCAGCTAGCATTTCAAACAGAGGGAATAAGCACAGTGCACAGGTGAATGAGAAGCAATCCGTGGTAAGGGGGACACCTAAGGAGGTATGAAAACAAACTGCAGGGATGAAACTAGAGGTGAACACAGGGATGAAACCGCTAAAAGAAAATGTGCAATAAACCACAGAGTTATTCATTTTTCCTAAAGATCATGGAGAGCTATGAGAGTATGCACTCTAAGAAGATAATGTGATCAAATCTGCACTTTGAAAAAAGCCATCCAGCAGCAGTGTGAAAGATGAATTGAAAGAGAAACATTAGAGGCATGAAATCAGTGGAGAGGTAACTACAGTTACTCAAGCAGGAACGGATGGTTTGCTTGAACTGAGCTGGAAGACAGGGTACCACAAAGGAAATGGGACCAGACACTCCAAAGAAGTATGTATCTAACTGAAAAGGAATAAATGAGGGATGTGTATCTAAGATGACTAGAGTGCTGTGTGGTAGTTCACGCTGGAAACAAAGTACTATAGTACAGGCTTACAAGTGAGGGCATAAAATGCAAGGAAGAAAGGCATTTTTAGGAAGAACACAGATGAATTCGTTTGTAGATATTGTTAGCTTTGCATCACTATAACAGAACAGCTGACACAGGCTACTTATGAAGAAGAGATTTATTTACCTTGTAGTTGGTAGATTAAAAAAAAAACCAAAGGGAGTGCCTAGCTCCTGTGGCAGAGTTGCCCCTTGGCTATGCCACCTCATGGTACAGACTGCAATGGCAGGATTGTGGGTGGAAACAAGCACTGAGGACACCATGAACCAGGAGCAGGGAGGAGGGGAGGTGCCAGGCTCACTCCTTCTGTATCAGTCTTTTCCTTCTAACAAGGAATGAAAGGGTTGCATAGAGAACCACGTCACCTAGGCCCCACATCTTAAAGTCAAACCACCTCCCAACAGTGCCACTGTGGGGACCCGGCTTTCATACGTGGGCCTGTGGAAGGACACATTAGACCACATCCAAACTATGACAGATATGTTAAGCGTGATATCTATCAGAAATTTAACAGAAATTTGCATTCAACTCTTTCATGGATCTCTCAACATTTTACCTCACACTGATTTTTCCCCACTCACACTAGATGTCACATCTTTGGGTAAATATTCTCTGGTCCCTCAGACTAGATAAGAAATCTTGCCACTAGACTTACACACCACATAGGGTTTTTCCACCATAGCAATCATCATGCTGTAATATGAGAACATTAAAATGTATCACATGCCTCAGTAACAATCACCAAACTGGAAGGTCATAAAAGAGACATTTTCTATTTTACTCATCATGATTCCAGGGCCTTACATTTATAATTAAACTCAATAAATATTTGTTGAATGAAATGATGAGCCAACTCCCATCAAATCATCCTTTATATTTCACATGTCTATATCAATATCACAAATTAAATTTTGCCACTTTCCCTGCATCAAAAACCTTTGAGGTCACTTTCTTTTTTCCCATTTTTACAACTAAGCCAAAGTTCATGACTACACTGCAAGGAAAATGAATTAAATTCTTTTTATGAGAGTAAGAATAAAGAAGCCATTTGACAATATTAACACGTGCTATCCTATATCTAGACTAAAATTCAGAAAGAAAAACATTATTTAGGCAACCAGAGGAAAAGACTAACACAACTATTATTTATAATTAATATACCCTATGAAAATTTATTAAATCAACTTGGACATACTGAAAGCATCTGTATTTCTTACCAAAGAGATAAATTTGTACACTGTTGCCTATAAAAGCATCAGATAAAACATAAATTTTGCTTTAGCATTTTCATAATATCTATAGTAAAATCACTACAGCCTTGGGGGTAAAATGAGTCTCCATTAAAAGCATACCTTATAAAAACTAATAGGATAGCCCACTTCTCCAAAAAGAGTTGGTACAGCAATATTACACTTACAAAATTACATGCAAAAATGTCAAGAAACACAGTTAAAGTTGAGGTTATGCTTAATTTCATTCCCTAGGGTAAATGTAATAGTATCCCTGTGTAAGAAGACTGATAATTCAATATCCTCTATATACTTTCTGACATTTTTGTTCTTCATTTTTCAAATTTATGCACCAAAATAAAGAATGTGTCTAGCAACTATGATAGCTTCCTGCCTAAAACCAAGTATTTACATGTGTCCTTATAAAGCTATCAGAGCAAAGTTTTTGCTGATATATACAAAATGGGATGGCAATAGAAATCTTTTATGGAGCAGGCAATATTTTCTAAGATACCTAACACATACAATTTCTGAGTAAAAAGAAAAAAAGACAACTAACCTTGAATAAAGTCCTACTTTTATTTGCATTTGAAGCTTACAATTTAAAAGGTTTCTACTGGGAAAGTCATATTTAACTCCATTCATAGACACTGCCTATCTAAAAATGATAACAAGAACAAATTTATACTATTTGAGATCTATCCAAATCTAGTACTTGAAGGTTTACTACTACTTTTCCAAGAAAACTTAAAGTACTTACTGAGCTTGTAATACAAAGTTGGCTAGGAGTAAGGTCACCCTACAACATGAACACCAACTGGTTGTTAACACTTTTGACAGTTTAATCAAATCATTAATTTGTTTCCCCCATGAAACACTTTTGGGCAACAACAATAGCACATTTATAGTTGCTGTTCTTGCCTCCAACTAAAGGCCTCACTAAGTGTCTGGTCAACTCAGCACTTCAGAACTTCCCAAAAAGGAACTGTAAATGCTTTTGCTAAATTAGTCCTAACTTAGGAAAGGGTGTCTTTCATGTGCAAGTTATATTTAGTCTTAAAAATTTATAGAAAAGGACAATTCTCTCAAGATACATTTAGGAACTGCAAAAAATGTACAGTTCTCAGGATGGTGCTAACGCAAAGTAAAGGTTCACTTTGTGAGTATTCATTTTGGGTTGGTTGTGGTGGCAGTAGTAGTGGTGATTATCATTATTCCACCAAAATGAGAAGCCAGACTTAGTAATTCAAATCAGAACAATTACTGAAATGTGAAAACTTCCACCAAGAAAAACATCTAAGAGGGGCATGCTAAACTAGAGACCAAAGGTCAAAACAGTACTTTAAAGAAAAGTAGGGAATGGTTGGATAGTCAGAAATATTACTAGGTTGAAACAAAGGAAGCTGCGAATATCTGGAATTTTGACCTATGAAAGCAACTTTATATAGTTTGACATTAACTAATGAAGTAACTTAAGTTAAAATAAAAGGCAAATTAATCTTTCTCAAAATTTTACACAGTTTCAATCTTACGACTGTAAACTATGATTTTCTTCAGAATTATTATAATCTTAAAATTTTGATTTCATATGTTTTGTTGAAGTACTCATTCACACATTGAAAAACAATGCTTTTCAGTTCTTATACTGAAGAGCCAGGAATTGTTCCTACTGAATGTGTAATAAAACAAAAATCTCTTAAAGTTTACTCTAGAGGAATAAATAGCTAATATATTCCTATATACAGTATATGTATATAAATAAATTATGTAGCATACCAAATGACAATAAAAAGGAGAAAAACATGAGAAGAACAGAAAAGGTAAAGGTAAGAGAGGAAAATTAAGATTTAAATCACGCAATGGTGTACAAATTCCCTTGGAGAAGGGAATCTGTGTACATAACTGAAGTAAATAACAAGTCAGAGGATATAACAAGTATTCTCTTGAGCCCTAACCTGCCTGTCATGCTTCCCAGTGTTGCCAACTTAGACAGAGTTACTTACTTTCTTGTGAAGTTCTGATGCTTTTTCTTCAGACTCTTCTAGTTTAGCTTGATCTATGCAAACATCTAAAATTGCAATGACAAGAAATTTAATTCATTATGACTTTAACAGTTTATAAAGAAAAAAACTTTAGGAAAGAATCAGAAATATTGTCACTGATAAACAAAATAGGTGAACGTTTATCATATTGGAATAAAGAAGGTTTTTTTAAAGCACGGTACCCAAAAAAAAAACCAAAAAAACAAAAACAAAGGCTAAATCACCTGCAACTTTAAACTTTTATCAGGAAAGCAGAGAGTTCAACTATAACACAACACTTCAATGGTATCTACTACAGTTCCATAAATGTTCTCAAGGAAAAAGAGAAGATGATAGCCAATAAAGGCCCTGTTAATTAACATAATATTAGGGGAAAAGAAAGTAATAGCTGCTAAAATATTCACCACTCCCCAATAATGTGAAAATACAAAGTTTTAAATGAGACATCTTAGCAAGGATGAAATGATCCATAACGTCAAGAACTAGAGTTGATACAGAGAAATCAATTCATCTGCAT
>RJWT010019605.1:0-18293 GCA_004365215.1 Cuniculus paca | reverse complement strand
TTAAAACAGAAACACTTCATCTGCTGGAAGATAAAATAGGTAAAAGTCTTGAAGACATAGGCATGGGCAAGTACTTTCTGAAAAACCCCAACTGCATGAGAGGTTTTTCATAACTGAGTACTGAGCATCAACAAATGGAGTAATATGAAATCAAAAGCTTCTGTATGACAAAGTAAACAACCAACAGAGTGAAGAGAAACCTACAAAATAGGAAAGATATTTTACCAGCTAATCCTCAGACATCTAGAATATATAAATAACCAAAAAAACTAGTGCACTTCCAAAATAAAAGACCCAGTCAAAAATGGGCAACTGAAATGAATAGATACTTCTTAGAAGAAGAATTAGAAATTGCTTATTAAAAAAAAACAAAAAATCTCCAACATTGCTGCCTACTAAAGAAATGCAAATTAAAAGAACACTTATTCTGGAAAGAGATTCCATATTATTCCAGAAAGAATGGCCATATTCCAGAACCAAATAATAACAAGTGCTGAAGGGACTTCAGGGAGAGGGGAATCCTTATGCATTGTTGGAATGCAAACTAGTAGAGCTATGAAAACCAGTATGGAATGTCCTCAAAAAAACTAAAACTAAAAATTCAATTGTTCCAGCTAGTCCCTCTTCTAGTTATCTTCCAGAAAGAGTTAATGACATATCACAGTGATACATGAATGCCCATGTTTATTGCAGCACAACTCATAATAGCTAAATCTTGGAAGTGGGCTATATGAGCATCAACTGATGAATGGATATGGAAGATATGGTATTTATACATAATGGAATACTATTCTGACATAAAGAAGGATAATTTTTAGTCATTTGTAGAAAATTGGATTCATCTTGAGATAATAACCTTAACTGAAATAAAGCAGACCCACAAGTTTAAATATCTCATAGCTGCTCTTATATAAGAAGCTCAAAACATAAATAAAAACAAAATAAAAGATAGATAATAGGAAGTAAAGACATCTTTTTCAAATGATAAATGTATCAAGAGATGGGAGGATCCAAGAGGGAGGAGTAGAAAAGGAGATGAAAAAAATAATTGAGATCTTTTGTGCACATGAACCAATTCTCCACAATGAATGTAATCATGAGGTAATGCAAACATGTTACTAACAAAGACAAAAACTATAGAAAAAATAAATAAGATAAATTACATACATCTGAATCTTGAAAAAGTTTGTTTTTCCTCTTCTTTATAGCTTGTTCAAGATAATTTTGTCTTTTTTAAAAATTTTTATTTTAAAGAGAATAAAAGCAAGCAAAATAAAGCAGAATAAAGCCAATCAAAACAAACCAGTGTAAGTGACACAGGATTTCAAAACAATAGGAAATCAACAATGGTTGCCATAATGTCTCTTGTTGTCTTCAAAAATAGCTGCAGATACCTTCAGACATAGTAAAAATCAAACAAAACAGAATAGAACCAATAAAAACAAAACAATGAATGCAATAAAGGACTTCAAAACAAGATAATAGTAAATCCAAAGTGGCTACTATAAAATATCTTGTTATCTTTGAAATAGCTGCCCATGCCATCGAATATAATAAACTGAAACCAAACAGAATAAAACCCAACTCAACAAAGCAATGAAAATGATACAGGACTTCAAAATAAAATGATAGAGAATTTACAGTGGCTACCACCTTCAGAAGGAGATCCTCCATAGATGCTACATTGCGTATTGTTATCCTCTGACTAGACAATCAGACTATGGGCTTTAGGCCTGCAAAGTCACTGAAATACTAAACACTACAAGCATTAAATTGTATTCTACCTCAATAGCTATCATTGCAGCCTGTGTTTCTCTGGATCAGCCGGTCACTTGCAGTGGTGGTGGGGGTGGTTTGGCTCTTCCTGTTTCCCAGTTCATTCACCAGAAGAGGCTGGCATCTGTCTTGCCCCACAGCAGCCAGCATGTGGCGCCAGTTCACAGGGAGGGCTTGCTTCTTGGTGACTTCTTGTTCTCTTCCCCTGCAGTCCATGAATTGCCTCAAGATAATTTTGTATACTCATTAGCATTTACATACATAGTAATTATTCTAATAATGTGTGGAATATATATATTCCATGGCAAGAGTTGTGGGAAACAGACCAAGCAACATCGGAGATATATTTATTGCTGTAAACAGTTTACATCAAGAAAAGACATATATGAAATATCCAAACATTTCAAAAACTTAGAGAAAGAGTAGATTAGAATGTGGAAAAAATAGGAAGTATCTTATAAGTTAATGTCAAAATTGATGATTTAGAAGACGGTATTATTAACACAGAAAAGTCAGTTCTTAGAAAGGTTTATGTAACAGAAAATTTAATATATTATCAATAATAAAGGAAATAAATATAAACAATATTAGTTAAATAACATTGTATAAATTACAGCTAAATGGTGATAAATATACCATAAGAAAACACTGAAACTATGGCACTTCAGCATAAACAAGTGATGGACAGAGAAAGGTTTCTACCTTTAAAAGGATTTCAAATAATAAAAGAAGGGATGAGAAAACTGCTGTTTTGAATCCTACAATGAAATACAGTTAATGAACATTAATAAGACTATTAAAATCAACAAAGAGGTTGATTCCCAAATGCTACACTTTATAAGTGTCCCCAAAAAGCACATATTAAATCTTGTGATGCTATTGATAGGCAGTAGAATCTTCAGGAGATGGGGCCTGATGGTAGGAAGTTAGGTCATTGGGAGAGGTGCCTTTGAAGAGAACATTGGAACCACATTCCCTTTCACTTATTTTAATCTCTAATATTTGCTTTTCCCTTGATGTGCTGGCTAACCACAGTCCCCAAAGCAATAGGCCATGTGACCATGGACCAAAATCTCTGAATCAATGAACCAAATAAACCTTTCCTCTGAACTTGTTCTTGAGTATTTTGTCACAACAACATGAAGCTGACTAGCACAACAAGTTTATAAATGTAACAGATGTCTGAAGCATCACCATGGGGATGGTCTTGCCAATGAACAAGCATGTTGGTAAGAAAACACTAATCTGATCAAGCTTCAACTTGTAACTAGTAAAGATCATTATGTTCAGTGTCAAGTATACATGGTTTAGTATATCTTTTACATTAGTTTTAGTATGTCTTTTACATTATTACATGACTGATAATTCTACCAAAATAGCTTTAGCATAATATCATGCATATGTGTGAATAACAATGAACCACACCAAAGTTTAACAAAATATAAATGATGAAGTTGACTATAAGAATTAGAAAATTTTAGTTGACAAGTGTAACCTGAGACCCCACTCCATAGTCATTATCAAAATATCATTGGATGAAATAAATTTAGAGGTCAATTGAAGCTGTAATTAGGCAAATCAAATTAATTTTTTGTACACTCATTCAAACATCAAAAAGATTCACCATTACTTCATTCATGTTAACCAGCAAGTTTCTGGGATAGAAAAACAGATAAGGAGTACCCAAGTAAAGGCACAAGGTGAGCCTGATTTACTCTAAAACTGCAGTGAAAAACACAACTGAGTAATGAGAAACATGAGTAAACTATACACATATATATATATCTGATAAACACAAAACGAGTTATATATATAATTTTCAATGAAAGTGTAATTCTCTACAAATGCTATGTCAGACCACAACAGGAAAGGCAGAGGATTGCAAAATCATTACATTTTATCTATTATAGGAAAAAGTTTTTAGTTATAAAGGTATTGAATAAGAGGCTAAATCTGGCTGGTAAAATAAAGGGATAGATCAACATGTATGATCTATGATATTCCATGACCTATTTTGGCCCCTGCCTGCCTAGTCCTGCTAATTTCCCATCTCATATTTACCCTTGGGGAGAGGACCAATCCAAAATCTACAAAGGTTGCAATAAGTCAATGAGTCAAGAAGTGGCACTTGGGAAATGGAAGTGACATTTTCTAGGAAACCTTGAATGAAAGGGAAAGGAAGAAAGATGAAGATGACTATGATGGAGAAACCAACACTGCAGAGTTAGAGAGGTTACACAGGGCTACCAGTTCCTGCTTTTAGTCTGCTCTCTGCCCAAAAAACACCACAGGCAGGGCTCTCCAGTGTAAACACCAGATCACTTACTATATAGGGTTCTCAGGAATATGTGAATACTGGCATAAGGATTGCAAACTCAGCTCGGCAGAAAGGGAAAGCCAAGGCCAGACAGAAGTCATCATGAAGGTTCTGAGGAAGGACCAATAGCAAACAGTAAAAAAAACAGAAGCATGCTCACAGCCCCACCCTTTCAGTGGGCCCTGGGGGTTCAGGAGTAGCGTGATCAGGATGTGATGCCCCTTGATACTCTACTGAGTGTGGGGTCTTATGAGGGACTTGATCCTGAGCAAGAAAACAAATCAGTTGAGCCTAGTCAGAGGAGGGTGGAAGGAGTTGTCCCTGGTGCCACCAAGTGTTGAGGTAAGATTAAATGAGCCCTAAGGGGACCACACACACAAAACAGAAAGCACTGGACTGCAGAACTCTCTCCTCCTTCCCCCAGTTAGTTGAGTAGCCCTGAGCTTGGTACTCGGACTGAGCCTAACCACTGCATGCCTTTTCTTGGGGTTTGATTAAGGTGAAGGCCTTGTTTTACAGGTGGGAAGGCCCTCAGATCTACCATTACTCAAGCAAAAGTTCCTCGTGGGGCATGTTGGAGGATACATGTAATCACAGTATGCTGGGAGATTGAGGAACTGAGGCATGAGGATCACATTGTTGAGCCCAGCCTGACCAACTTTTGAAGGTTGATCTCAAAAAAACCTTTTGTTTTAAAGTGCTGGGAATATATTTCAGTGCAAAGGCCCTAAATTCAATCCTAGTAACAGAAAAAAAAGGCAAGGTCAGTGGCACAGTCCTATAATTCTGTCACCAGGAGGCTGAGTCAAGAGTATAGCAAATTCTAGCCCAGCCTGGTCAGTATTTTGAAAACATACCTGTTATAGCTTGGGTCTACATTCCCTGTGCAAAGCCTCATGTGGTCATAGGTGTTTTCAGAGGTGACTGGATCAAGAGTGTATGGTGGTGGGATTAAGTGCGTGATGCTGGGATCAAGGGTGTTTGATTACTAAATTAGTTGACTGATTGGTTTGGTACGGTTCTGGGTGTGGATTATGGACCTGCCCACACTGCTTGTTGCTTGTTGCTTACTATTTCATTGCTTTGCTGCCTTCTGCCTGCCATGAGCTGTTTCTCCTCTGCAGTGCCCCTTTGCCATGCCACTGCCTCGAGTCAGCTGATTATGGACTGAAACCTCTATAAACTGTAAGGTATAATAAACTTTCTCCTTCAACTTTGTGTGTTGGGTATATTGTCTCAGCAATGAGAAAACTAGCTAAGACACTATCTCAAAATGAAAAAAACATGTTTTTGAAGGGCAGGCCCTGCCCTTCAAAGGCCTCAGTGCAAAGACTCAGTGCAAAATTTGTGCCTGGGTTCAATGCCCAGTACCAAAAAGGGGGAAAAGAGCAGATGCAAAAATGCTGTTAAGGCATAGGTTTATAATCCCAGAAATCTGGATGGCAAATTTGATCACACACAGAGTAGGATCTTAGCAAGAGCCTGTCTCAACATTTAAAAATTTTAAAAAGGATGGGGAAAGAAACTCAGTACAAATGTCCCAGGTTGATTTCTTAGTATTGAAAAGACATTCCTTGTATTAAAAAAACTATTACTGCAGAATTGTGGCAGAACCACTGAACATCAACCCATCTGTCTGCCCTCAAAGTCTATAGGCACTCACAGGGAAAGAGTCTCCAACTGACTTCTCCCCTAAAGAGTCTGACGAAGATGAGACCCTAGTCTTCTGTAAACAGGGACATGTCTTCAAAGAAAGGACTCCTTCAAAGAAAGGAATCCTTCACAGAAAGGAATCCTGAAGACCTAGCAGGAGCCATAGTAAGGACCCTAAGCACATTCTCAAAGTTGTGTTCAACCTGAGACAGAAGTCGCACCATAGTATATCAGACCTGTTGTCTTTACTGGGTGTCAAGTACCTGATATGTGTATAAATCCCTTTCTGGGATATCTCAGGAAAATGAGGTCTTGATTGGAAGGTGTATCATCAGAAATAGGTGAAAAGGGACACATTAAGTGCCACTTTCTAAGAAGACTGCAAGTGACAGTTGTGGGAATAACCAGTCTCTGACAAGGGAGAAAACAAAGAGATGCTTCCTTTGTTAGCTGTGGGAGATCCATAGCAGGGATATCAGGATGAGAAGATCTCTTATTTTCTTCCTGACATCTCAGGAAGTTAGTTTTCTTCAGAGTACATGTGTGGATCATGCCAGGTGCAGCAGAACAAATCTCTTTTTCACTGTGTCAGCAAAGTGTGTTTGAAGGGAAAGTATATGACATATACATGGACAGACTTACAGATCACATGAATCTTCCAAGAGCTTCCAGCAGAGACATCCAGAAATCACACACACACACACACACACACACACACACACACACACACACTACAATGTGGTATTTACTGGGAAGGAGACTTTATTGTGGGAGAGTAAACTTAGTTCAGGTAGGTAAATCACAGGTCATGTGAGATTCATGAATCCTGACAGAAGACCATCTGGACCACATACTCTGGAGTAAAGGGTCTTCATCGGGCTCTACCCCAAACCTTTGGTCAAACCAGGGAAGCACCTGGGTCAGGAACCCACAGTTCAAAATTCATGGTATGTTCTCATCTTTTTTCATAGAATTGTGGGGCCGGGGGTTTAGCTCAGCAGCACAAATGCCTGTCTGGCAAGCATGAGGTCATGAGTTCCATCCCCAGTATAAAAACAAAAACAAAAACAAAAACAAAAACAAAACAAAAGAAAGAAAAAGAAAAGAAAACATATGTGAGCAACAGGCTGAAGGAATGAGAACAGGTCATCAGACAGAGGATTCCCAGATGCTCAGAGGATTCACAGTAAGTAGTCTGAATTAGCAGTGGGAGAACCAACCAAAACACAGGTGGCCACCCCATGTGCACCTATGGTGCCTGTCATGTCTATACATATGTATCATCACATTAATTCTTCCCAATTGTTCACTAGGAGGTGAATCTTCAGTGTAAGGAAGGAATAGCAGCCCAGTGGTGAGAGATTTTCCTACATGGCTAGGAGCCAATGTGGAGACATTGAGGGAAGATTAAGCAGACAACTATTCTAGTGTATTTGAGACCCTCCTAACATTCACTATGCCTCTGCATTAAGCCATTGGAACTTGAAGGCAGGGATAGTCAGAATTTCCACTCTCATTTTTTTTTTTTTTGGTACTGGGAATCGAACTCTCATTTGATTTTCATGAGTCTCAGGGAAGTGAGTTTCTTGGCACGAATGGCAGACTCAGGTCAACATAGTAGTAATTTCACAAGGAGTGCTAAGAGGCTAGGTGAGTTCAATGACTGAAAATACCACCTGCCCAAGAACAAAAGGGATCTAACAAAGCTATATCCTTGCTGACATTCCAGGGTGTCTCAGACAGGCATCACCTGATGAGGTATTCCTCCTTTCCTTCTTAGACTTCTGGGAAAGGGAAGGTTTTTCTGTACGTGACATCAGGTCAACAGAAGACTGTGCCTGAAAGTCTACCAAAATCATAGTGAGGACTCTGAAAGAGGTCTACGGAGTCTACCTGCCCTAGTGCAGAGATTCCCCAAGAGGTCTACTCTTTGGTATGAGCACTGGAAAGCTAGGATCGGTGGGTGGATAAGATGTCTCATTCCTTCCTTCATAATTGTCTCAGAGCCCCCTTTAACTGTCAGGGGTGAAAATATCAATCATGGTTCAGTCAGTAGTCAAATCAAAAGTCTTGCATGAGGTCCTGAGGATGTAACTAATTCAGAACAGCAGGTCTAAACATGGCCCTTCTTTCTTCTGCTGTGACCTGGGTGAAGGCTAGTGTATGGCTGTCTGCCTGCTGTATCTCCTAACTTCTTGCTCAGTAAATAATTGGTTGATAAAGACTTTGGTTTGAAGAACTGATATGCTATCCCAAAAAAGTTCCATTACTCAAAGAAAGAACCCTGAGTGAACATGAAAGAACACACATCCCAGAGCACAGTAATCCTAACAGAACTCTGTCTTGCTATTTTATTTGGGAAAATCAAGACAAAAATGGTTTCATGTGATGCCCCAATTATTCCTGAATGATCACAGTGACAAAATTATTCGGTAAAATCAGTTCAAAGGACATAAAGAGTCTCATGCATTATGAAGACCTGTGGTATTAACCTTGACAGGGCAAAGTATTGACCACCTTCCAGGGTAAGTATACGATCTGACACATGGGTTCCAATCTGCCATTCATTTACTTAGAAACTCCATAAAAGGATGGGTGGTAGTCTTGTCTGATCACTGCATAAGCCAGATATTTAAGGAGGTGCTAGTCTTGCTATGAATGTTGCATGTTGAGATATGCAGTGGATATGGTACCCAGGAACTGCCAAGATTCTACATGGACAAACAGTAAAGACTCAAAGGATTCCATAGGATGACCAATGTACTCTGACAACTTTATCAACCCAGGGAGCAATAGGCAAGTATCACATGAACAGTTGCCCACAGTCTTATTTCTAGGGAGGTTATAAGCAGGATTCTTCTTCCACTATGTGCTTGTGTCATATGAGGTTAGCAAAAGACAGAGTGCAAGCCCTGCCAATATTCCTGGTAAAACCTTAAGTGGAGTACAGAACAAAGGGATCTCCACTGTCGAGTCCTTGTAAGTATTCCTGGGATGTTTTACTGGTTGTGGATACACAGTGTCCTTCCTCATTTTATTAATATATGATGCAGAAATGTGGCCTGTCTTTGTAGACAGACAATCTGGAATTTCTTAGGCCCCATCAGTAGCTAAGGCAAGGTGTGTAAATTATAACTGAAGGCCTGACTACACCATAAAAATAGGAATCAAAAAAGTCAATCCCTGCATTGTTTTTAGCTATGAGTGTATGGGATAGGGTTTTAATTAGAAATAATACCTCACAGCATCATTTGGGGTCTTATGGAGGTAGACACAATGGTCAGAGGAGGCAAGAGTAAGTTCACAAAATGAGGAGTCCTTGCTCCTGCTTGTATTCAAAATCTCCTTAGTGAGAACTAAGTGAATCATCACAGCATATAAAGACCCCTACATAATCTACCTTATGATGTGAGGCCTGGGAAACTGTAGGTCGAGAAGATGTAGATTATACCTACATAATTATTCATTTTCTGAGGAGATGTGAGATTGGCATTATGTGGACAGCTTAATGTTAGAGTAGAGGTGGTGGCACTGGCCTTGTCAGTTGCCAAGTCAATGACACTTCTGGTTATGAAGTGACGACGCTACTTTTCTCACAAATGAAGGCGCAGGTAATACAGAGTCCAACCATAGCTATCTCCTGTGATTTCTAAGGGCTCTCATTTTGAGTGGTTGGAAGTGTGCTGAGGAAGAGTTTTACTTCTTCCTTAATATCCTTGGGGAACACAGAAGCCTGAATCATAGGAGAGTTGTGAGCTTTTATAGCACGACTTTCCAGTGATGTCTGTTTATAGCAGCTTCAATCAGGGCCACAAGAGTTGAGTGTATCAGCTAAGGACACTGATATCTTCCCTTTCCTCCTCAGGCTATGATTCTTCACTGCTCATGCTCTGTCCTCACATTTTCATACTGACAATCAGTAGAGTCTCTATGTCTTAGTATTGGGAAAATTCACAGGATGTATACAGGATGAAGACTTTCAGATATGTAATGAGATCCATGGCTTAAAGATTGCACTGGTCTTCAAGTCCGTAGAGGAGAAATTTGTCTCCTCCTGTCATCGTCTGGTGCCTGAAAATCTGAATGATGCTCCTGTGCCTAAGACACCTAGTACTCCTGGGGTTCTTTAGAATTCCTGTTTCTCTTCAAGGAGGGGAAGAGGGGTTGAAGGGAGGGTAGGGGAATGAGAAAAAAAAGCAAATCAAGATGTATCATGTAGAGGTACAAATTCCCTATGATGAATGTGATCACTGTGTATATCTAAATGTATCAATAAACTTAGCTAAAAAAGAAAATCTCATAAAGCCTCCAGTGGCCAAGAGAATGAAGATATCTCAAGCACCCCAAAGGCTTCAGAGACCCTGGGAATGTGTGCAATGATGCTGTGGATAAGAGAGTGGCTTTATTAGTTAGTTTCATGCTTTGCTTGAGTATCAAGTGAAAAAGCCAGTAATAACAGCAGGTATGTTGAAGGTTTCCACCCAGCAGGATGCAGTCCATGTCTCAGAGATCCTCCTTCAAACCTCTGAGTGCATGGAGATAGTCTGTAGCTTCGACTACAGACTAAAGGAAATCTATCCCACCAACCACTGCTATGGTGTGTTCATCAAGCTGCGTCTCACCTGGGATGAGATAGGGAGTGATGAAGACAGCATGGCCAAGACTAGCATCTTAGTATTTTCCCTGAGTGTAATCTTCATGAAGGGCAACCATGACACTTAAGAGGAGTTCCAGGAAGCACTGAATCTGGCGGAGATCTATGCTGGAAGGAAGCACTACCTCTTCAGGGAGCTCAGAGTTCAATCACCAAATTTGTGAAGGAAAAAGTACCTGGAGTACCAGCAGGTGGCAACAGTGATCTTTTGTAACATGAATTCTTTAGGGAACCGAGAACCTGTGCTGATACTAACAGGATGAAAGTCCTAGAGTTTTTGGTCAAGGTTCACAGGGCGCTTTCTCATCTCTGTATTCAGAGTCTCTGCTAGAGAAAGAAGAGAGAGCTCTAGCCAAACCTTCATTCACAGCTGCTTCCAGTTCAGGACCGCTCTAAGTTTCAGTACCCAAGGTAGCAGTTTCTACCATACCTAATCACATCAGAGGGAAAATGTTCACTTACTGTTCCAAGAGGGTATTCATTTAGTCTGTTCCAAGAGAATGTTAGTTTTCAAAGAATGTAGGTCTTGTGATGAATCTAGAGAAAAACTCAGAATATATCATCCATGAGTTCCTGATTTTTATGTGTGAAGTGGCAACTTATTTTTTTATCTTTTTAATGTTGCATTATTTTAATATTATTTCAATTCAAAGAAGTTTAGTTTCAAAATATCCAATTTCAAATGATGCTATTCTCAGATTTGATGCTATTTATGAAGTAGTATGACTTGTATATATGGTAAAGTGAATTGTAAAACCATTAATTGTATTTTGTGATGTGGAGTAAATCAGGTGGTGTTTCTACAAACATTTCTTTTGAAAAATGAAGGAACTTAGCTTTAATGTACTTGGCATCATTTAAAAAAATAGCAATTATGTAAATGATATTCAGTTGTTAACTTTTTAATGCCTGTGAGTCTTTTGTTCTATAAAGTTAAATGATTTCACGGGACTTTGTTTAGCTATTTCCATAGTGCAGAAGAAACACATTTTAAGAAGAAAGATTCCATGCCCACTGCTTTATTTTTTCTTCCAAATCTGAGTTGAGCACTTGTTCATGGGAAAGCACTGTACTACTACTGGGAATCCTAGGATCAACTGGACTCAGCAGCTCCTTATAGAATTTTGACATAGGAGTCTTATAGCAAAAACGATAGGATCTTCTTCTTTTTTTTTTTTTTTTTTGCGCATACATGTTGGAGGAGGTAAGAAGTCCATGGATAAGCTTTTTCGTCCAGGCACAGCATGTAAAGCTTCTGGAAACTTCAAGTCCCTCAGTAGAGGTTAGTTTCAGTTTATTCTAAATGGTGGGTCAGATGATCTGGGCCTAGAGGACCCTGAAAATGTTTTTCTCAGATTCTAAACCCAAAGCCTGTAGTAGAAAACTTTATGTTACTTGTTCATCATGGGTAATCCAGAGAGTAATTCTCATCTGTGACAGAAATGGAAGAATTTCTTTACTTTTCTTCAATGTGGTTGAACAGTACACAAACTCAATGTTTTATATATGTCATCTCTAAGGAGTTTTTGAGGAATAAGTGAATTTAGTTAGAATTAATTAGAATCCAGTGGGGGGTTACATTGCTGCAACTTGGAGAGGAAATACACACCTCATTGAATGGAAAATTCTTTTTTGTTCCTGGGTAATGGGAAGCTAGCCAGGGACTTTACACTGAACTACGTCTTCAGCCCCTTTTTGTTTTATATTTTGAGACAGGATCACATTAAGCCCAGACAGCAGTAGAAGCTACTATCCTGTCTCAGCCTCCCAGAATGCAGAAAGTAGAAGAACTCATCACCACTTCCCACCTTAAAAATAATTTTATATAGGCTATCTTGAGTATAATTTCAAAAGCAATAAGTAAGGGCAAAACTTTTGATGGAGGAGAAATGGGTAATAGTGGGAGTTAGAATGTAAAAACTGCTCTTTATTACAGACATGTCAGGCACTTGGCCATGTCCTTCATATACTTCACATGCTCGCTGTTATCCCAGAAGATAGAGTCTATCAAAGTAAATTCAGGTTCAGACAGCTTCTGTTTTTGTCCTCTTTTGCATATTTCATACATTAACATTGGCACCAGGCCACATTGTTGAATTCATCTAGAGCTCACTCTGTTTCACTTTTCCAGTTTGTAATCAAACTTCTGTCCTTGACTGTTTTCTATTTGCATTAGCCTTTAATCCCTCTCAGGATATAGAAAGAAGCATGATGTTGTCAATGAACTAAAAGTAGGTGAAAAGAAGAAAAGGTGAAGTAAAATTCAAAAAGAATTTCAGGTTAACCTGTGGACTTCTTTTGCCTACAGTACTGCTTCCCCTTTCCCCAAGATTTCTTAAAAACTACCTTTGTCTCTGGGCTGACATGTTCTCTACTCTTACTTCTCCCTGCATTACAGCACCCTTTCTTGGTCATCTCCATTGTGGCCTCTTGGCCACACCAGAACCTGACCAGCTGGTCTTTAGCATATCCTCCTGTGAAGGGTGCATCCTGCTTTCATGGGAAGAAATAGTGCAGAATCTCCTGTCCTTCCCTTGCCATAGAGCACTGTAACCCCCTCCTCAGTTCAATTTTTCATACTGGTACTCCCCTAGTGACACACTGTTGTTGAGGTAGAAGGTAAATTTAACAGTATAATTCAGGCTTGCCTGCCCTGTTGGCAGTCTCTACCATGACCTAAAAATATTTTCCAGACATCTAGTGAGTATAGTTCATTTGTTATAATATTTACTGTGGGATCTAGGCTGAAGTTGGAGAGAGGGTTTGCAAGTCACAGTGTTATTTGCAATAGAAATTCCCTAAGATGTTGCATTGGAACCTGCCCACTGATCTCCAAGATCTAAGAATGAACTTTCGTGGGCAACTGAAATAGTGAACAAACTGAGTATTTCATACATACCTTCTCCAAGGAGGTTTTAAAAAATGCAGATGTCTGTTGAGATTGGTTGCTTAAAATCCACAGGGATGGGTATAAACTTCCTTGACTTTGGGGAAGTAGTGCTAAATTTTTTTAATAGAAACTGCTCAAAGAAAAATCATATTGTTTGATCAATTTTGCATGCCTGTATCTGGTAACCTGAGCAACTATTTTGAAGATAACAATATGCAATACAACAACCATTGTTAAATTCCTATCATCTTGTTTTGAAATCCTGTATTATTCTTTTGTTGTTGTTATTGTTGTCATTGTCCTTCAGCTTTTTTGGTGGTTTTTGTTTGTTTGCTTGCTTTTTGATTTTTCTGTGATTTTTTTTCTCTTTAAAATAAAAACTTAAAAAAAGAAAAATCTAAATGGTTGTCTATGTAATAATTTGGCAAACAATAAGCAAGGGCAAAAATTATGGTGAGTGGAAAATAAATGACAATGGATGACTGCAAGCATCTGTGTGCTAATTAATTAAGCTTGTTTTATCACTGATTAAAATATGTAAGGAAAAGTACATGGAAACCACTGTGTAACACATATCATGAGAGCCCTTTCAGGAAGAGAAATCATTTAATGGCACACATGCTATCATTTGTCAACAAAGATAAAGTAATACAATATCTTTTCACTGCCTTTTGCTCCAGGAGAAAAACTCTAATTTTATTTTTTTCTCATTTCTATGGGCACACCAAGTATTCAGGTATGTTCAATCATTTGAGAGACAGCAGAAATTCAGATGTTGGCCATTTATTAATATGAAGTAAAAAATTCTCCTGCATGTATGAGTTTCTAAACTATTGCAGATATTTGGAAAAAGGTATTGAGTTTGGTTCTAAAACATCCCTCAAAGTGTGTCTGATGGTATAGTGGAAGTGATCGGGCCTGAAAGAAATGGAACCAGCTTATCCTAGACCAAAACTTATGAAACCATGAACCAAAATAATCTTTCCTCCTCTAAGTTGTTTTCTTAGGAATTTGGACATAAGTAACCAAAACATGAATAAAACAGGTATTATTGAATCAAGAATGCTAAACCTCCATAAGGTGTGTTGATATGTGTCTGTGATCACAGGAATCCCTGAGGCTGAAACAGGAGGATTAAAGTTTGAGCCCATGATAAGGTATGGACTTGGTGAGACATTGGCTTAAAAAATGAAAAACAAATTCTCTGGAGACAGCTAATGCTGATGTTTCTGGCTTCGGTTCTCAGTACAAAAAAAAAAGAAAACAACAAATACACAACAAAAAACCCTCAAGGATTATCTATATGGGGTCATTTGAATAATTGACATGGCCCTATACTTTGAGTCAGTGTTCAAAATAGAGTATGCAAATGGTAACATCTTAAAAGAAATTCAAAAAAGTGTACACTTCTTGGTAACTCACCCAGGAAATGAAGAGGATGATTATTATAAAAAATTCTTATAATTTCTGTCTTTGGGGCACCTTACTATGTAACTGCAAGGGAGACTGCAATTAGTCCTCCACAGCTTGTCTTCCTCTCCTTTCTGGTCTTATAGGAAGAGCACATCACAAGAGTTCTTATAGATAAAAACAACCTCATGACTAGTCCTGGTCACTGATACATGCCTCAAAGTAGTAGTTCTCATTTCCAGGCCAAATTTTTGATATCTAGTTGACAACCATCCCTGCTTCTCTTCCATTTAATGTGAAATACAGAGATCACGTGTTTATTTTTTTAAATTTTATTTTAAAGAGAGTAAAACCAAGCAAAATGAAACAGAATAAAACCAATCAAAACAAAATAATGAAAGTGATACAAGACTTCAAAACAAGATAACAAGAAATCGACAATGACTACATGATATTTCTTGTTATCTTCAAAATAGCTGCCCATACCATCAGACATAATAGAATCTAACAAAATAAAACCAAATCAAACAAATGAAAACTATACAGGACTTCAAAGCAAGGTAATAGGAAATTAACAATGGCTACCACTTTCCCTTTTTAGACATTTCTTCCCCTTTCACCTTCACAATATCTATTGTACATTTTGGATCCCACTAACTTCTTCAGTTTTTTTCTCTGTAATTTTAAAGGAAATAAAACAGAGCAATAAAATGAATACAAACAGTGATAAGACAGTAGGAAATCTACAATAGTTACTATATTGCATGTCCTCTAACTAGCTGCTTGGCTTTAGGCTTGCAAAGCCAATCAAACAATACAGGTCCTCTAAATCAGCTGGTTGCTCAGGGGTGGAGGGTCTTCTCCTCTCCCCAACACATGTGCTGCTAGCTCACAAGCGGGGGGCTAGCTTCTTTCCTTGTCCTTTATCACTGATAAAATATGTAAGGAAAAGTACATGGAAACCACTGTGTAACACATGAGAGTCCTTTCAGGCAGAGAAAACATTTAATGGCACACATGCTATCATTTGTCAACAACCATTTGTATCTGAATGGCTCACAGACAGGGGCTTAGCTTCCATCTTGGCTTTCCCTGATCCACACTCTGAAAGGTTCGTGGTGGGGGGCTTCTAGATCACGTGTTTATAATGTTAAACTGTAAGAAGAAAGCAATCTGGACTCTTTGCTAACTATTAAGGTAGAGTGTCTTCCAATCCATATAGATGATATTTAGCTTCTTTAGTCAGGTGGGTGAGTCAGTCAATTGTCATCAAAATAGAAGTTGTATAACTCATAAGTAAATTGAAATTTTTACAGCATGCAAATTTCCCATGGAAACAAACTAACATTTCAGATGCATTAAAATTAAAATGGAAAAAATATAGGAAATATGTAATTTTGTCCTTAGTGAATTTTAAATAAATGGAACAATATAATAGGTAAATTGACATTTTATGATTTGCTTATTTTTACTCAACACAAAGACGTGGGGATCCACTGCAGTTGTATGTACAACTTTTATGTCCTGTCTTATAACAGCAATGGTATGTCTTATTAATTGGAGAATGTTTCTTTTCTCTTTTTGTCTTTTTCCTTTTTTAAAATCCAGGTACTGGGATTGCCCCAATGGTGCTCTACCATTGGCTGCTTCTTTGCCCTTTTAATTTGTTTTTTATTTGCACGCATAGGATCTGGTTAAGTTGCCTGTGGTGGCCTGGAATGGTCACATCCTCCTACTCCAGGCTTCTGACTCACAAGAATTGCAGAAGGTCACCACAGCTTCTACCTAGTATTTTTTATCCATTCAGTCAGAAAAGGACCTTTGGATTTTCTTTCAAGATTTTGCCTTAACAAATAAAGCTACTATGAAAGGCCATATACAGTTTCTAAGTGTGTGAGCATGAAGTTTCCATTTTTCATAGAAAATATGCAACGAGTATCCCAGAAAAATAAGTGCTTATTCACTTACTTAAAAGTTTTCAGACTTTTGTTTTTGACAGGGGCCCAGGGTATTTTGTATTTACCCATTCAATAAATGAGGAAACCATCTATCTCATACATCAGTAGAACTTGGTATTTCTACCAACTGTTCAAGCCATTTTAACAAATATGCAATAGTGGCACATAAGGATTTAATTTAGTTTTCTTTGAGGAAGCCTTCTATAATATTGGTGGCTTTGTATACTAGTGCAACTGCTAGGGAAAGTGTTGTAGAGATCTTGAACAGCTAACAAGAGAAATTCCATTTGACCCAGCAATACCTCTCCTAGTTGTAGTCCCCAAAATGTTGAAGACATCACTCTACAGTGCAGCACTCATACGTACTTTTATAGCAGTGTAATCCACAGTAGCTAAGCTCAGGAGGCAGACTACATGTGTATTGACAGAAACATGGTTAAGGAAGATGTCATATATATCAACATTGGAAGAGCATTCATAAAGCAGAATTAAATCATTTCAGTGTTTCTTAAGACCATAATGTTAAGTGAACAAAAAATAAGAAAAGGAATTTTAGTATCCCATGGTTGCATTTATATGAGAAGTTAAAAATATAGAGAAAAGAGTAAAATAAAGAGATATGGTAGAAAAAAAGACAAATTTTATGAGATGGTGAAGTGTATCAGAGAGAGGGAGGTTAGGTTGGCAGGTAAGATATCAAAAATTATTATGATTTTTATATACATGTACAAACTCCCCCAAACTAATGTAACTTGTATGTACTGTGGACCTCCAATAGTGAACAGTCCATAATGATATTAAACATTTTTATCTGTTCTTTATATATTTGGTATGTGTTCAAGACTTACACTGTTTTCTATCTTTCCTCTTTGTTTCTTAATATTGATTTATAGTTCCTTTCTACTTGGGAAATTACTGTTGTCTCAGATATATGATTTGGAGATGTTTTCTCTCAGTATGTAGGGTGTTGTCACGTCTGTGAGAGCTCTGTAAGTTCCTGGGGGGAAGAATAAGAGGCTGAAGAAAGTAGAGATAGAGACAGAAAACTGGGGTCAGGTGGTGCCATTCCTCCAAATGGGGGGGAAGAGATTGCTCAGCCACTGCAAGCACTTATTTATTGTTATTTTTTAAAACAAAAAAGACTAATAACAATGGTACGGAATTTCAAATCAACATAATAAGAGATTAACAATGGTTACTACATTGCATATTTTTATCCTCAAAGTAGTTGCTCAGATTACAAGATATAGGCATGAAAAAAATAATCAAACAACGAAAGCACAAACCATTCTTTTTGATGAACTGAGATTAGTAGTATAATTATCTATCATATATTCATATATATATATATATATATATATATATATATATATCCCAGTTGTTCTTTCCTTTTGAGCAGTTTCTTCCTCTTTCACTTTCACTATATCTATTGTACATTTCTGAGTCTTATTTAGTCTTTCAGTTTTTTTTAACACAAGGAGACAATACGATGTTTACACATGCGAGTATGATTTATTTCACTTATGAGCGTGGTCTCAAGTTGCCATTCATCATATAACACTCCTTTGCTTAACTAGATTGCTTCTTACACCCCATGTTTTCAGGGCTGGAGCATCTGCTAGCCTCTAGCACTCC
>RJWT010019604.1:0-18379 GCA_004365215.1 Cuniculus paca | reverse complement strand
GTGATGATATAATTTAAATATGTCCAGTTGCAATATAATGACTAAAAGTATTTGATCAAAACTACCTACACTCAGAATTAGTTAGAATTCCCTTTGTAACTACATTTATTCCATCCTTTAAACTAGTACTAGTATACACATGGAATAATTGTTCAGAAGCTAACCAGATTAGTGAATATAACCAAATACTAATACAGAGTGCCAAGTTTCAAATTTAACTTTCTTTTCCATATAATCAGTCAAAACTAATTATCAAACAACAAACTTTTCCATAGCTTTATAACAATTCAGAGAACAATGGCCTTTTAATACACTTCGTTTACTGAAAAAGAAAAAGATGTGAGTGCTAACAATAGAATGAAATTTGGTACACACTGTATTAAACAACTCTGTGGTAGGTGAGTGTCGTGACTACTTCTGTGATCCCAGTGATCTAGAAAGCTGAGACAGAAGGATTGAAAGTTCGAGGCCAACTTGGGTGACATAGGAATGAGGAAGACCCTTTTTAATTAAAAGCAAACAAACAAAAAAAGCCTCGAGATGTAGCTCAGTACAAAGCCCTGTGTTCAATGCCTAATGCTGTAAACAAAACAAAACCACTCTACAGTAAACTAATGCTGAGTATGTGTCTGATATTTAAATGGAGCACAGAGGAAGTGATATGTCAATGTAATTTGAACAGTAAAACAGACTGTGTCCATTTTCAAGCACAGAAATTAGTTCCATTGGTTTCCATTTGGTTAACTACATTATTAAAAGTGTTAGTAATAGAACTATGAGAGATTATTCTAGAAACAGGTCTTGTAGATTGCATTCAGTAACTTTGGACTATCTTTTCAAAGCAATAGGATGTAACTGGATGACATTAATAAGAAGAGAATTCGTTTAAGAAATATTCTCGATGCTGAGTAGCAGGCTTGATGGATGGGTGAATAAGCAAGTGGTGATGTAGACACCTGATGATTTTGGTAGCGGAGATTTAATGTGAAAATGTCCAGGTTATAATTACTATTCAAAATCTTAAGAGGAAACTTTGATGAAGATGTAGATTTTTGTCATTAGGGTGTATAAATATAAACATAAACATGAATATAAATGAATGAGTTTGGAAATAATCTTTCAGTGGTTGTATTTAGAATAATGGTCAGAACGAAGAACGGGGATGAAGAGTAACATTCTATGGGTGGAAATAGGAAGAAGAAGAGAAGGAGGAGAAGGAGGGGTAGGGAGAAGTGAAGATGAAGCAGAGCAGGAGGAAGAGGAGGAGCCAGGAAAACGGAAGAAAATTTAACAATGCTAAATCATAGAAGTTAAGAGCAAGTGATTTTCAAGACAGTGGACCATAACATCAGATGCTACTGGGATTTTATTAAAAATGTGAAATATCCTGATGAATTTAATGAAGAAACAGTCATGGTAAACTTGGAGTTTCAGTGGACTTGCAGGATGACAGACAAGATCTCCCTAGAGGAAGAGCTAATTAGATATTCTATTTGGATAGTAGTCAATATTCTAATTAGATATTACTAATTAACTGTTTAGTATTTGCCAGATGCTTAAAACATTAGATGTTGTTACTATTATGTGAAGTAAAAATGTTGAAATAGCTCATCCTTGTGGTCCTTATCTACTTAATATTATCAGAATAAGTCTCTGACCTTCACTGAAGTAGTCCGCAGATGTCTTGCCTTATGAACTTTCTGCTTCAGTAAAAATGTCGAGGGAATTTATTGTTTATAATGATGAATTAGATGGGAGTGACTGTATTAAATTTTACTGAACGTTTTGAACTTCATAAAAAGTTACAATTTCTATTCATTTTAGAAGTGAAATTCTATATAAGACTGTTACATACTTAAATGGTTTATAGTAGTGATTTTTTTTCAAGGATATGGAGAATAAGAAGTGGGAACATGGGGATAAAAATTAGGGCAAAGATGCCTTTCATCTTGGTGCAAAAACTTGGGCATATCTAGCAAAGTCTGAAATGCTAGAACCCCAGATAGTTTCCTGTGAAGAATGTAACTTACAGCAAAAGCGTGGACACACACATTCAATTATTTTTTAGCAAGGATCTCAATCACATACACATAAATGAAACCTTGGACATCTAAGCAGAGAGCCTAGCTAAACAAATTTTTGGTAGAGCTATATAACTCATTTAAATGAATTATCTAAATCTATAGACATAAAATGGAGAAAAATTTCAGTAAAAGAGAATTTACTGAAGAGCATGAATAGTTTTTTTTTTTACATAAAAAAGCTATATACTCATGTCACAACACATGTCAAGTGGAAAACCAGAAACAGTATCTCAAGGAGTAGAAATAGGGATTTGAAGTACAATGGAGATTTTCATTTTCCTTTTCTATTTTTATCTGATATTTAAAAACATGAACGGAATCAAAAGTGAAGATGGAAATAAGGGTATGCAAATGACAACGAATGCTTTTATTTAAACACTAATAATTTCACTGCTCCTGCTCCGTGTCCCACTTTGCTGCCCTACTTTGTGATTGTGTGTCCAAAGGCAAACAGACCTGTGTAAACTGCTTAAATGCTTTCTTATCTCCCTCTGCTTCATTGTATATCCGACTTTCCTTATTCTTCATCACCTGGTACTCACCTGAAGTGAGACTGACAACTGTGTAGGGAAACTTCTTTTAAATAATGATAGGCTTTGAGTGTTAAATTGATTTAATTTATTTAAAAATGTGCAGAGCCTTCATCTTATGTGCAACTTTATATCAAAAGGCACATTTCTAAGTGTCGGCTCTGAAGAGTTTAGCTGCTTCCTTGAGTTACAATTTTATAGTGGGGAATTAGGGTGAAATCACATTACCCAAAAAGGCATGTGTCTGGCATGTTCCCAAGGCAGAAGTATTTATGGCAGGATGAACTGTGAATTTGATGCTGATGCTTGCACACAACAAGCAGGTGGTTAAAATCTAATTTTGTCACCAAAAAAGACGAACTATATTTAAAAGTGTGAAATGTTTGTTTTGTAGAAAAATCTTTACCCAAAAGAACAATAAATAAATCAAGGTCAGTACATTTAAATTCACTATGAAATAAATTAAAATTAATAGAAATGATATGGAAACGCCTAGTCTATTCCAGGAGTTAGGCAAACAATTTGGAGAGGAGAGTAGGTTAGGATAACAACTTTTTCAGAACCCTTAAAATAATGATATATGCTCATGGATTTTTCCAGGGGAAGGTCATGAAGCTTTATGGTTAGTTAGCAAAAAAAACAAAAACAAGAAATGCCCCCTTCTTATTTTAGGTTGAAAGTGATCAGCAATAAGGATGCAAGACTATAAAGTATAGTCAATATTGAGTGGATATTAATACATCAACTGAAAATTAATACATCTTAGGTGTCTTTAAATTTCTGCTACTTAAATTAAGAAGTGAAGTTCTCTAAAGTTTAATGTAACACTCTAAAAGCAAACACTCCAGTTTGTGTCCCTTGTTATGAATTCTCAATCTTATTTATTTCACAAAGCTTGAAAAATTTCAAATACTATTCAGAGAGTTGTGTGTGCGCGTGCATGCGTATGTGTTTTGTGGCACTGTTGACTGCCCCTAGAACCTTCCCGCTGAGCTACATCCCCATTCCTTTAAAAATATCTTTTTGGGGTAGCCTCACTAAATAGGTGGTTAAGTTGCACAGGCTTTGCTGGAGCTTGCAATCTGCCTGCCTTAGTTTCCCAGAATACTACTACTATACATGTGTGCCACCATACCTGGCTCCATTTATACTATTAACATCTCTTGTTAGGAAAAAAAATTGCCTATACTATGAAGAAGGAACTATCATAAAGAAGTTATGACAATATCAGTTTTTTAATTTAAAAACATAAAAAGGGATAAAAATGATACAGAATTTCAAAAAAGGTGTAAAATTAACCCTAGTAAATATATTGCATATTGTTATCTTGAAAGTAGTTGTTCAGATTATAACATTTAGGCATAAAAAATGATCAGACAGCGAAAACAAACTGTTCTTTTTGATGAACTAACAGAGACTAGTAGTATAGTTATCTATCTTGTATATATTTACATACACATATATATGTATATATACGTATATACATAATCTTTTCCCTCCTTTCTTTTCTCCTTTCCCGTATCCCAATTGTTCTTTCTTTTTGAGTACTTTCTTTTCATTTCACTTTCACAATATCTATTGTACATTTTGGATCTCATTTACTCTTTTTTTTTGTGCACCCATGTTTATAGCAGCATAATTAATAATAGGTAAAACTTGGAAACAACCCAAATTTCCATCAACTGAGGAATGAATAAAAGGATGTGGTATTTTTCTATAATGGAGTATTACTCAGCTATAAAAAAGGATAAACTTGAGGCTTTAATAGGTAAATGGATGCAACTAGAGACCATACTCATAAGTGAAATAAATCAGGCTTGCACGTGTAAATATCGTATTGTTTCCCTAGTGTAGACAATACCAGTTTTGAAATATTGTAAAATGCTGTAAAAGCACACTGAGTGATCAAAATGATGCTTCTTTTTCCTTCAAGTACATGAACATCTTTCTTTCCCTGAATAGCTCGAATTTTATACACAATAACAAAAGCTATGTTTATAATTTTGAACGTACAGTTTGATTCTTTTTCAAAAACTATACTTTTCAAAGTGATACATAATGAATTGCATTTTTCCAAAATATAACCTAGCTGATGCCAAGAATTTTCTCATTGCAGACAAGCAATATCTGCAAGATAATGGTTAAGTTACACTAATAATCATGAATATTACACAAACAGACAAATTTATCAGTAGAATAAATAAAAGTTTGTTTGTGACAAACAAGTTTAACCTCTCTTATGGTTGGTATATTGTGTCAACTTGAGAAGTTTAGAAGTTTAACTGAGAGACTCAGCAGGGAGCCAGAGTTCTTACTTTGTGAATATCCTCATCCTGTGTAAAGGAAGGCAAGGACATTTTGTGAATGTTACACCCACCCTGAAGGTGGTGGTGGTGAGTGGCTGATGTACAATTTAAGGGTAGAGAAAAGGCTTTTGCCCTTTTTTGCCCTGGCTGCTGCCTTGAAATATTGCCCCTGGGCCATGCCACCTTGCCTTGGAGCCAGCTGATTATGGACTGAACTCTCCAAAAACTGTAAGCTAAATAAACGTTTCCTTGCTTCACTTTGGGTGTCAGGTGTTTTTTCCCAGCAATGAGAGAAAAGTAACCAAAACAACTTCTAAGAACACTTCTGCCAATGATGTCAAGATCTGCTTAAACATTTTAAAAGATTGGCTCAGGTCACCCACCTTTTATTTTGTTATTCAACATCTTTGATATCTCAGACTCTGGACAATTATCAAAAGATATAAAGTACATCCAGCAAGAACCTTCATTTTAAAGCTGTATATCCAGGATAGCACCCTCAATCCTTATTTCTAAATGCAGCCCCGAATAGATGATATTTACATACAAGGCACATCCATAAACTCATGCAGTTCCGAAGTCTTCCTCTCTTACCACGCATCAATGTAAAACAGCGGTGCATAGAACCTCCAGAAATTTTGTTTGTCTTTAATGTATAGCAAGTAAGATTTCCTTACATAAAGAAGTTTAAACATTTAGGACAGCATTATGCAATGCATAAGCAACTGTGGATTTCTTAACCTATATTGACCTGATCCTTTTATAGAGTACTTTTTATAACTTCATTGTACCTTCATTTTCTATCTATCACAAATCCTTTCCCAGGTACTGTAGAGATTATTATTATTATTATTATTATTATTCCTTTTACTTTTCATTTCATTCCCCTAAGGTCATAATTGGGCTTGGGCTTTGCTTACTTATTTTTTCATGTTTTCTGTTTAATTATCTCCATGAGGAGTATTGCCATTGCAAAGTAACCTGGAAATGGACTGGCTATATGCAGTAGTCTCACATCTTACATTTTTCATTTTAAATTTAATACATTTCATACATTTTGGCTTGCTTCCATGTATCGGCTTGCTTCTTCTTTTTCTGGCTTTTTATTCTCTTTCTAAGGCAACACAGCCTCTCATTTTATTAATTTGGCTTCTCTTTTATTTTGTTGGGATAAAATGGATGATTTTTCCCTCTACTTATACTAAATTTTTTTCTCAGAATATCCTATTTGATCAATTTTGTCTACTCAATATGCTTATAGTACTTCAACACAGTGCACCTTTATGATGCAACCCATGATCTAAATTACTATTTCTGTATATGAAATAATATGTTTTCAAAAAATAGCAAGTCTCCTGAATATTCCTTATATTGAGTCTAAAGCTATCTTTCCCTAGTTCATTTCATCAGACCTAGTTTTGAAATATCAGGTAATACACATGTACATGCATAAGTATAATTTAAAATTAAGCTGCGATGCACTCTCTTAATCACATTTCTCAAGTTCACAAAACCTTGTTTTGAGGCACTTTCTTCACTTTGCCAATTTCTCCTAAGGCACACCAACTGAACAATATCCAGTCTCTGCTTGCCTCAGTCAGTAATGAGCTCAAAAGAGGTAAAAATCTCCCCTGTTCTAAACAAAAGTATTGTATTGGTTTCTGAGTCAGAGGAACCTGAGTAAAAGTCCTGATTCTGATGTTAACTAGCTTTGTGCTCTTGGTTGATTATCAATTTCCTCTTCTAGAAAGAAAGCGTACAACTTCCTACCTCCTATATCATGGTGAGAATTAAATATAACATATAAATAGCTCAGTAGAGTACCTGACCCAAGCAAAAATTCAGCAATGACAGCTATTATTATTGTAGTCATTGTTGTTTATTATTATTATCATTACTATAACTACTCCTGCTGCTTTTGCTACTGCTCTGGTTACATTTACTCTCAGAAAATAATCTCACATCACCAGTAAAACTTACAATCAAAAAGAATAACCAACCCAACCCACCACAACATGTTGTTGTTCATTCTTAGGTTTCCCTTTAAATGATTGTGAAATTCCTTGCCAATGCAGTCATTGGCGTATTATCTAAAATGCTGTACACCAACGTATTTTGGCACATTCACCAAATTAACTGATTTGCAAATCCTTTGTCTAAGCAGTTATTTGAAATGGAGATATCATGTGCTTAAATATCTCATATTATCAATACTTTATTTTATTATTTGTTTGTGGAACTAGAGATCAAACACAGTGCATACCTATGCACTTTAGGAATGTGTTCTACCCTGACCTATGTGCCCAGTTATCCTGCTTTATTTTCTTAAATTCCTAAATCTTACTGCTTCCATCATATGCCTAGAAGAAAACTGAAAGGCAGATATAGAACTAGAGGTAGAAGTAAAGGTAGAGGTAGAGTTAGAGGTAGGTAGATAGATAGCCATAGATAGAAAAATACAGAGATAGAGATAGAGAGATAGAGGTAGAAATACAGATGATACAGATACATATACATTGCATTCCCATGGCCATTAATGTCCTAACCTAAACCAGATAATACATATATGAAGTAAATTATTTCTGGCATCTGTGCACACCACTAACAAAAAGAACTGTTTCAGTTCTTTAAAAAAATGAGTCAATAGGAGTTTAACAGATGAGAAAAGGAGAAAGGCAAACTTGTGGCTTGCCTTAGAAATGTGCAATTAGAAAATGTTATTAATGCCAATTGTTTCCTTTAAATTACCTCAAATATATGTAAATTTTAAGAAATAACTTATTTTAGCAATTGTTATATAATCATCTTTCCTTTCTGCCTTAATGAGATCAATATGAACTGAAAATTATTTTTTTGTCATCATTGTAAATGATTGATTGTTTTCAGGTGATTATTCTACGCAAAATTAAGAATACTGAAAATATGAGATGTAATCTCTGATTAATTTGATGTCAAGAGGCATCTAATGAGGGATTCAACATGACTGAATGGAGGAGGAGCCTCTATCAGTGCTACTCAGAGAAATTCAATTAAAACACAGAGCATTAACTGAAACCACCAGGAACAAGATTAAAGACTACAGGAGTGCATGTGCAGTAAATGGAACAGTTAAACCCTCCTCCATGATCTGTGGTTAGAGAGGCGTGAGGAATTAAACAGCCTTACACCTTGGGATTGTGCAGCCCTGGGCTGTCCCCACACCACTGGGGTGAGAGCAGAAAGTCACCCCAGAGTGACCCCCCACATCTCACCTGAAGAAGTTACAGACTACAGCAGAGGCAGGTGATGTGGCAGCAGAACTTCTAAAGCAATGAACGAGAAGTTAGTACCTCACCTCAAGAGAGGATTAAGAATTGAACTACAATAGCAGGAGCAGAGGACTAGACCATGTCACAGCATTTCACCCCACCCTGCAACAAATGGCCTGAAAGGACAGAGATTTTTCATGACAGAGGAACACAGAGGGCTGTGCAAGGACCAAGAGGAGCCAAAGGTGCATGGGATTGGGAGAAAAACAAAACAAAACAAAACAAAACAAAACCACGGCAACTGGAGAAACAGGGTAAGGAGCAGTAGGCTGCTAAAGAACATAAAGAAAGTACTAGGTGAAGACTCTGACTCCAAGCTCCCACATCTAGAGGACAAAGTCAGCTTCACATCCAGCAAATCTCACTGCAGGCTTGGCAGTGTTACCCAGTAGTGTTGGACACTTGGTGAGCACCAGTGGAATTCTGTCTATTTTATTTTATTTTATTTTACTTTATTTTTTATTTTTGTTGGTTTACAGTTTGTTTCTCATTCCTTTTCCTTTATTTTTTTTTAGTCTTTTACCTATATTTTTGTTCAAATCTATTCGTCTTCTTTCCCCCTTTCCTCAATTTACCTCTCTAGACTCAATTGTATTTTCATATAAGTGAATAGTCTCTTTAATTTCTCCAGTCAGCTTCAATAATCCCTTACTTACTATTTCATTCTTTCTCTTCTGCCCTCTTCTCTAGTTTCCCAAAGCTTTGTTGATCATCCTTCGCCCTCCAGTGTGGCTTCTACTGCATTTCTTTTCCGTTATCTCTGTTCTATTCACTATCCTTCTAAAAACTCCACACCACAGGGTAAAACCACTCTGCCAAGGGAAAATACTTTGCATATGAACTCCCAATTTATGATCGGTAGTTTTATATAACTGTGGACTTTGTTTCTGTGGTTAGAGTTACAAAATTAAGAATTACTGCAGTTTGTCAGTTTCTAAACTGTACTTGAGGCTATTGTCAGTGCTAATTATACTACTTTAGCTAGGATGTCATATCTGTTTTAATCAGTTGTTTTCACTTCTGTAATAATACTAGGAAGTTCTGGGGTAATAACCTCACCACATACCAGCACCAAAGGACTTGGGATTGAGCCAAACAGATACCAGCAACTCATGCTTAATTAATTGGAAAGGTAGGTTTGGGACACACACAAACCAAGAATGTCCTACATAGAGAAGACATCCTGGAGAACAAATCTTGCCTAGAACACACCTTTATAGTAGTGATAAAGCAACTTACAAGAATTGACACAGAAAACAGAATACAATTTTTAAAGTAGAAAATGACAAAATGCAGAAGCAAAATGCAACCTCAGACTTCCAGCCAACCCAGAACAAGTCCAGGCGACAACATGATAAAGGAAAAGGTAAGACACATGCTTGAAATTCCTGAAATGATAGCAACCAAAGTAAAGAAACAAATCCATGAGGTTATAGAGGACATCAGATAGGAAATCATCTCTAGGTTAAAAAAGAAATGTCAACAATTATAAAGGAATTGCTCAGCAAATCTAGAGTAGAGATATGTAAACAAATTATGTTAGGAAGAGAATGGAAACCATGAATGATCAATACAGGAAAGAACTAGAATGCATGAAATGGATTCAAACGGATATTTGGGAAATTAAACATTCCATTGAAAGCTGGCACATCTGCCTGAACAAACTGAAGACAGAGTTCCAGACCTTGAAGACAGGATCTTGGCTAGCAATCATAAAAGGAAAAATCACTTGAAAATAACAAAAGATAAGGAAATAGCAATTCAACATCTGCAAGATGATACAAAGAAAAAGAATAGAAGAGTAATTGGTGTCAATGAAAAAGCAGGAGTGAATACAAATGACATAAAAAAGTAACAGCAGAAGTAATAGCAGAAAATTTCCCAAGCATGGGAAAAGAATCTGACATACACTTACGTGAAGTATATAGAACTCCAATTAGCTATAATCAAAATAAATCAGCTTAAATATATAATAATCAAGATCCCATAAATTCAGCACAAGAACAGAATAGTAAACACTGTCAGAAAAAAGAATCAGATCACCTATAAAGAAAAGCCATTCAGAAATAGGGCACAATTCTCAACACAAACCTTCAAGTGAAGAAGAGTTTGGAGTGAAATATTTCAAGTCCTGAAAGAAAACATTTTCCAACTTAGATTGATGTACCCTACAAAACTGTATTTCAAAATTAATGGAGAAATAAGATACTTCCATGACAAATAACAACTGAAGGAATTCATTCTCGCCAATCCAACCCTACAAAGAATACTGAAAGATATTCTAGACACAGATAAAAATGACAAAATTCCAAGAGCAACATCAGAAAAAAATCACCAGACAAGACAATTAAATAGAGGGGAAAAGCATGAAACCAACATTGAGAAAATAACATGCCAAAGATAAGTCAATACAAATCAGTTATAAACATCAATGTTAATGGCATTTCAATTCACCAATTGAAAGAAACAGATTGGCAGAATGGATCACAAAACCAGATCCAACAATATGCTATGTGCAAGAAAGACATTTAACTCAAATAGAAGCTCATAGGTTTAAAGTCAAAGGATGGAAAACAATACTCCATAAAACAGGAACTCAGAATAACATAGGGGTAGCTATTCTGTTTGCAGACAACATGAACTTCAAACTGAGAATGTCAAAACAAATAAGGTCACTACATAGTTGTTAGGGGAAAAATTTAAGAGGAAGAGATAACAACCACAAATATATATGCACTAAATATGGGAGCACCCAACTACATAAGACAAATATTAATAGACATAAAAAATCAAATAATAATTTTAAACAATTTTATCAGGGGACATTGGTATCCCATTATCACAAAGAGATAGATAAATTAGAGAAAAAATAAGCAAAGAAATAACAGAACTGAATCAAACCTGTGAACAAATGGACTTAAAGATGTTTACAGAGTGTTCTACCCAATCACATCCTAATACACATTCTTTTCAGCTGCACACGGGATGTTCTCTAAAGGATCCAAACATGTCCACTGGAAGAAAGATAACCTCTTTAATAAATGGTGCTGAAAACTGACTTTCCACATGCTGAAAACTAAAACTAGACCATGTTTATCACCATGCACTAAACTACAGTCAAAATGAATCAAAGTTCTAAATATTAAAACAGAAACACTAAATCTACTGGAAGCGATAGTAGGTAGAAATCCTGAAAACGTAGGGGTAGGCAGAGAGTTCATGAACAAAACCCAAACTACATAGGAAGTATTTCAAAGAATTAAAAATTGGGATCTCTTCTTGCACAGCAGAATAAATTACCAACAGAGTGAAAAGAAAACCCACACAGTGGGAAAAATATTTAGCCTACTGTCCCTCAGACAAAGAACTTCTATCTAGAACATACAAAAAAATTTTTAAAAGTCATAACCCCCTAAAATTCAAAGACCCAATTCAAAAACAGACATCTGTTAATATGCACTTCTCACACGAAGAAATAAAATAAATGTATGAAAAAATGTTCAACATCATTGATCACTCAAGAAAAGAAAATTAAAACAACGCTGAGATTCCATCCCACCAAAGAAAGAATGACCATCAGCAACAAATCAACAAATAACAAATGCTGGCAGTACTGTAGCAAAAAGAAACACTTTTCTACTATTGATGGAAGTATAAACTGGTAACCACAGTGTGGAAAGTTCTCCAAAAATGCCTGATGTGTTACATTTTACTCAGCGATTATACTGTACTATAGCAAAAAGAAACACTTCTCTACTGTTGATGGAAGTATAAACTGGTAACCACAGTGTGGAAAGTCCTCAAAAAACTAGGATTAGTGGTCCCGTTTGACTCAGCTATTCCCCTTCTGGGTATTTTCCTAGGAGAATTAAAAATATCATACCACAGCAATATATGTGCAACCATGTGTATAGCATCACAATTTTTAATAACTAAATCTTGGAAACAACCCAAATGCTCATCAACCAAGGAATGGATAAAAGTGATGTGGTTATTTTAGTCAATGGGGTAATACTGAGCTATAAGGAAGGATAAACTTGAGACTTTTATGGGTGAAATACATCAGACTCAGATGTATAAACATTGTATTGTCTCCCTAGTGAAAGAGTAAATAAGATTCAATATGTACAGTAAATATTGTAAAAGGGGAAGAAACTGCACAAAAGGAAAGAACCACTGGAGTGGGGAAAGGATAAAAGAAGGAAGAGAAAAGAAAAATATATATGTATATGTATACAAGATAGCTGAAATATTTGCTCTACTAATTTCTATTAGTTCATTGAAAAGAACAGTTTTTACTTATATTGTTTGATCCATTTTTCAAACCTGAATCTTGTAATCTGAGCAACTACTTTGAAGATAACAATATGCCATATATTGACCACTGTTAATCCACTAATACATTGTTTTGAAATTCTGTATCATTGATTTATTTTTTTCCCTTTAAAATAAAAAAGAAGCATCTAATGGGAGAATAAGGGAGCAGTTGTTCGTTAAACAAGCAGCAGACACAGGGAGTACTTTACCTCAGAGGACGAACGATGGTATGACTGTGATAAGGTCAACAAATATTCAGAAAGTACAGACGTGATTTTCATTAAAATTTTTCTGCCCAATCTTATTTTTATTACTCTTTCACACAGTAAAGTATCTCTTCTCCTGGACCTTTGTTTATGATTACTACACGGCCTTTTATAAGAATTTCTTTCCTCCATGTTGTGCATCTTGTGAGATTATTCAATCCTCTCTCCTTGCACTAGTGAGACCATCCCCTGGCTTAGGACAACACAGGTCCTTTCCAGGAAACTTCTAGAATTCTGCTGCCATCACCTCTCTAATCTGAGTGAACAGCAGCATCTGTGACTGTCCTTTTCATCTACTGTAGTGTGAGTTTCTATGCGCTCAGTGGAATGACTGCTTTAAATCTCTTCAGCCCAGAATCTTAGTATCTGGGAATTCTATTCAAATTATAGTGGAGACAGACAGACCACAATTCTAACTCCAGACTCACCCTTTCACTTGGAAAAAGATACTTAATTTCAATAAGAATTAGTTTCTCCGTTTACAAGGTGATTATACTTTTATCTATTGTAGTATCCTTAGTTAATTGAAAATAACAAGCATACTAAAATTCTTGTTCCTATAAGGTTAGGCTAGTGGCAGATACTCAATTACTAATCATTAACTTTGTGTTTTCAATTAATGTATTTCTCAATGTTTATTATAATATTTTAAGATTATTTTGGTCTTACACACCTCCTATTGACTAACAGATCTTATAAAGCTTGTCTCTCTCTCTCCTCTTTTTCTGATTATTGCCTTTCTCCTCACTGTGTCACTTCATCTGATCACCACAGTAGGGACTGTCTCTTCAGTGAGATCTTTTTTCAGTGGCAGTTGTAATTTTTCTTTAAAAACTCTTCTATTCTTAACAACTACAATGAGAAGACATTGAGAACCATAGTCCCCAGTTGTAATATAAGTATTTCTTTTAAAGCAGATTTATTTTTTTTGGACTACACAGTCCACTATTCATATTATCCAGTACATCAATCTAAAATAACCTGCTATGACTTAAATTATAATCTTTACTAAGAATGAGATCTTGACTCAAATATATTCTAACGCCAGCCAACTTCTATTTATGTGATATAATACTTATCTCCAATGAAAATTTTCAACTCAATGAATACATATTTTTACTGGAATAACTGATTAACCTCATGAAAAGTATTCTTACATAGTATTCCCTTTTTTTTTCTTTCAAATATTAGTATATTCTTCTGTTTGGTCTTGAATCAATAGTTTCTTGGGTACATGAAGATAAGGGATACATTAAGAAAAGACTTACCACGATCCCTGGAAGTTTACCTATCATTCTTTGGTCTAAAGGATCTTCTATTAAATTGTGCTGAATGTCCTGGAAAACATAGGGGAGATGCAATAAGACTATCAGTTAATGAATTGTCTTATTTCTCTATTAGAAAACAAAATTGGCATCTTGTCACTGTCACCAGAAAGTGCATTTTTGCTCTTATATGTGAGTTTCCCCACTCATCTGCACTAATATTGTTGATGATTCATTAATAGAATTTGTGAAACCTGTGACCATAATAATTTTGAAAGCATTAATCAGCCACACCTTTTCCGTATTAAGAAGCTCAAAACATCTGTTTGCTATTTATTGAAAACCTGCAGATTGTTTAATTTTTTCCTAAGGAACAAGCTGGGCTTCTATTATTATTCTCATCTCTTTCTGAAAAGTGTTGAATGCAAAATTTTACTGTGATAGCTCACTTTAATATGGGAAAATAATTGGTTTGAATTCCCAAATCTCCATTACGTGCTTCTTAGCAGTTGTTTAGCTGATGTAATAGGTGCTGATGGTAAAAGAAGTTTGTGACGAGCATGCATCAGCTACCTTAGGACTTAAATACGTTGACTGCAGATCGATTTAAACACTACAACACAGCTACTATCCTTGAAGAGTTTTATCAAATTTTCCACGTGATAAAATGTTTATCATAGTAAGAAAGTAAATGCTTTGTGTCTACTGTATTATTACTGTACCTTAAACATTTTTAAGATGAAACATGTCCTAGTAAAAATATACTCAGAGCTTGTGAAGTCCAAGGTACAGACAAGAAATTCTCTGGTTCTAAAATTTAAACATAATCTAAAATTTAGCTATCATCTTTCTATTATGCACTTCACACTTTCCAAATTGACATTTTTGACTTAGTTTTTACTCTGGACTAAAGAAATTTCTTAAATGTTTTCATGTGCCTAAAAATATCACATACACTAGAAAAAGAAGAGCCACTTATTAGCTAGGTAAAGTAGGGGTCACATATACATTTTTGATCACTGTAATTCACCACCTCTCTTAGCCTATAGTGACCCTGTGCTAATCATATGTGCAGAGTTTTGCACTTACATTTTTATTCAAATTTATTTATGTGTCCCACATATCAGTCAGAGAGCAAGAAATTAACGACTCAGATTTGGCACACAGGTTAATATTTTCAGGCTCTATGATGTCATGACCTTTTTGAATAAAACAAATTGGAATCTTCTGACCTAGAACTATGAACTCATCTCCCAAGCACACAGAGGTGGAAGGACCAAGTTTCAGGCTTCACAGTTCACATTTTTCCAGCAGAAGTTGTTGCTTTTAACATAGACTCTATGTAAACAAATCAACAACATATCACAGAACAGTGGAAAATGTGGAACTTTGATTACCTTTATGGATGTGCCCAACACAAATATTCCTATTTTTGAGAACTTCTATCTCTTGCCACTTTAATACAACATTAACATAATGTTGCATTTTGTCTTTTAATCAGAATGAATAATTTCTTCAAAACTTATATCTAGTTTGTTTTTAAAATGTCACATATGTAGTATCACCATAAAAAAATTATTGTCCAATTGGGGGATTTTGATGTTGAAAGGAGAAGGATATTAAAGTTAAGTCATATTAAAGATAAGTCAAGTCCCAGGCAAGCCTGTATACACATTGTGCCTCATAACCAAACCCAGTTGATCCTTGGAATTATTCAGATGGGTGAGAGTGGCTCCATTATCCACTACTGCCCATCATTCTCATTACTTCAAGAAAATTCCAGTGTCTTAAACTGATGGAGACTGGTGCAACAAAAAAACTGCATTTTGATTTCTGCTCTAATACTACATATTCAACTCATTTAATTTGATTATTTATGAAATAAATTGTTTTTCTACTTTACGAGATTGTAACTTAGCTTTAATGGAAATAGTATTTTAATATGCGAACTTATTAATGTGACTAAAAATGTGTGTCTGTATTTTTTGATCCACAGTAGCCACAGAAATCTTAAAATTCTAATAAACTTTTATACCCAGTGAAAATAGTTGCTGTAAATTTCATGATTACTGGATTTCAGTTTCATGGCAGAGTTTATTATAAATGTTTGATAATACTTAGTGTATTGATGTTCAAGTATAAAATTATTCCATTTATTTCCTTTCTGGTAGTCATAAACAAAAGGAAGCTCATGTACCTGTGTTTAAAATTCCATGTTCTGGAAGTAAATGGGAAATATAACAAGTATCTCTTCTCCTGGACCTTTGTTTATGATGAACTAAATTTCAAATTGTGAACTAGTAAAGCATCGGCTACCCATGGTAATGTTACTCAAGGGAAAAGGAAGATTGATATTATCATATGCATCTGTTAGTTGGTGTAAGTAAATACTGAAAGATACTTCTTTAATTGGCCACATACTGGTGATGTAAATGTAGTTACCCTTATGATTGCAATAAGTTGGTCAAATACACCGGTAGACTATCGTTTACTGTCATCTCAAATCACAGAAAACTGAACGTTTGTGTCAACTTCCAAAGCAACCACATCATTCTCACACTGCATCTATCACTTGTTCATTTGCTGTTTCCAGTGGAGGTTATCATCTGTATCTGTCACTGAGTCCACTGTAACTGTGAGCATATACTTTGGGAGAAATCAAAATTTCTTCACAAGAACCCGTGGGATTTTTTTTGCCCAAGTTTCCACCATAATAGGGAGATGGCAGGAAGTTATTTCTTTCAGAAGAGCTTGCAGCCTAAGCCTTGCCAAACAAACGCAGTATCTTTGTTAAGGTAGGCCGAAGAGAGCGTTCAAACTAGGAGACACAGTGCAGAAATGGATACTAAGGAATTTTCTGGAGGAACAAGGCAAAAATGCCTGATGTGTTACATTTTACTCAGCGATTATACTAATCATACCTGCAGGAAGTGCCTTTTATTTGCTTAATACTAAAGTTTAATAAACAGGAAATGTTCACATTTACCTGGGTTGTGATGAGCTTACAGAGAAGGAGCATGGGTAATGTACTGTGGAGATGCCTTGTCACACCCAGTGCATCACTGGGTTCCAGTACCTGCTTCTTGGGCCAGGAGCCTCCTTGGGCTACCATGTGCCTTAGGATGGCACTGTGTCTAGAATCTCTGCTTTCTGCTCTATTAAGCGTATACTTGCAATAAATAAAGAATGTATTCATCATAGGGTATTGGAATATGTACACATTGCATCTTGATCGTTTTGCCATCCCTTCACCTCACCTCCCTGTCATCTGTCCAAACCCCAGATCCCCTTCCCATCTCCACAAAATCTCTCTCTTCAAAACACTTTACCTTTAGCGATTCCCTTGTCAGCCTAATAAGAAGTATAAACATGATAAAGAATCTAGATAAAATTTTTTTTAAAATTCATATACTCTTCACTTAGGGTAATTAGATAATTTTATTGTAGAACAGAAGGTTTATCACAGTAAAATGTAACGCACATAGCTTTACTTGTATCCAGTTCATGAAGTTATCAATGTGTGCAAAACACATCCTAACAGCATTTCCAAATGTCACTACAATAGGGGGAGAGGAGGAGGAGTGGGTGCAGAGAAAGGAGAGGCGCAAAGAGGAAGAAGAGGAAAAAAGAAGCAATGGTGGAGAGAGAAATACAAAGAGGGAGAGAGAGACAGACAGATAGACAGAGAGAGACAGAGACAGAGACAGAAACAGAGACAGAGAGAATCTTTGCAGATACTCATCAGATCAAACAGCATCCGAAGTCTCCAGACATCTTTTAAAATATTTCACTGTGGCACCCTGAGAATCCTCAGCAGGAAGTAAGTCACAGAGACACTAAAATCAACTACCTGAAAAAAAATTTATTAAACCATTTGTGTCTTTACCCATGAGAAAGAAAAAGTCTAAATCAGCTACCTTTAGGAAAATATATTAAACTAATTTGTTTTAACACCAACACAGCAGGGAAAACCAAAATAATGCTGTGACCAGCAAATAAACAAGATCTGCAGTGAAGGGAGAAGAAATTGAGATAAGAAAAGAACAAAAGCAGTCTATCATTTAAAAAGAAGAAGAAAAGTAGTAATAACCTTGGAAATAACTATACTCTCTACAGTTTTTTTAAACTTGCTTGATTGCATTTTCAGACAAAACATTTATTCAGCTTTCTGGTGTATTTTTAAGAATTCTATTGTGTTGTGGTTTTTTTAGCTCAGATTTTTGAATTTCACTTAGTAAGCCTTTTATTAATTTATTTACATACCTTGTCATTGCTACACTTATCTGTCTTGCAAATGTACTGT